>JAZGTI010014802.1:2074-13846 GCA_036877585.1 Botia kubotai
ATGCCCACCCCTCTGCCCCCCCGTGTCTACAGCTTGATTTCAATTTAACGCACTGATCTAATTTTCCTCTCCAGTAATGTCTTTCTGTTTATCCTTGTTTAGGGCACATTTTCACAAATGCCTGGAGCCAATTACAGGTATCCTGTGTTATGGGCCCCTTTAAATCATTAAGATCAAATCTTGGCCTCTGATTTTTAACAACAACATCACATTATGTTTGTTTGTCCCAGATGTGCCATTATTATGAGAGGTCTGAGAGACGGGCGCCTCTTCGGCTTTGACCCCAGAGCTGTTTGTTAATCGGGAGTCATTCAAAGGGGATTTAATTTGCTGGAATGACTGGCTAATAGTGTTTAATGAGCTGTGTTTCGGCATGATGATGTATTCTGGAACTTGTTTGCGAAGAGAGGTGACGCGACACCACCCGTTCACAATCGGCGCGTGCATGTAAGCGAATGTGTATGTGTGCGTGCATGTCTGATCCTGTCATTTTTAATAGAGGCTGACTTGCTGACTTCCCAGAATGCACTTGGAGTTCATCTCCGCAGCTGCAGGAGAAGACCTGCCTCAGATCCCAAACCTAACATCTCCATGCTAAAGGGAAGGGTTTTAAATGCGTGTCTGAGATGCCAGTCATGAACCCCAGCCACTGGGTATGTTCAAAATGAGAGTCACTGTGATGTTACTGGAACAGAAAATGGCATCTTACTGCACAATAATCTCAACGAACCTCTGAAGAGCTCACATACGTTAGGTTGCATTAATCCGGGGGGTTTCGTATGATCCTAATTTAAAACTTTAAAACTAAAACTTTAAATTTAAAACTTAAATCTTTTTTTTAGAATTTGCTAAATTTTCATTTGATTAAATATGCACTCTGTAGTTTTGCTTTGTTTATGTTGTGTTGGCCTATATAAAACTGTAATCTTTGACTTGTACTGATGCCTCGCGGCTTGGATGCAGCATAAGCATAAATGCCATTATTGTTTTAATCCTTCATCAGAGTGTAATAACATTCTCCTTTGATCTATTCCAGACTGCACCAGTGAGGAAAAATAATGTTAACCTAAAGTATCATAGCCAAACTTTCTCCAGTCCAGTCCCGATGGATATTTTGAAAATGATTTTGAATATGCATTACTAGTTAAATTAATTGCAAAGATCATGCATTTTCGAAAGTTGTTAGATAAATATTATAACAAAATTTCTAACATTTCTACTATTGGCTAATAGTGCATAAGAGGAACACAGAAAACAATGACTTGGGTTACTATAATATTTTAGGCTTTCCTCACTTTAGTTTGCCCCGGTTCCTAGCATAGTAAATTAATATGGTTACAAAAATATCGACACAACGCACAATGTGTACAGAAATGAATTAGCTGGAGCTCTGTCCATTTAATAAATGATTATATAAGCGTTATTATAACAGTGACTACAGCACAGGAGAGTAAACACACTGAGAGGAGCTTCAATAATGGCAAACTTATCTCGCAGTCTGTTTCATTTACATCTGTGCTAAACTGATGTGGAAGACATTATTAAGCTTACTGAAGCATCTTCCCGCACGTAGAGATAACACATACGTGCTTTTATTTATAGGTACCTGCATCACCTGTTCAGCACAGGACCTGGAGCAAACCTTTGTAAATCGTTTCATTTTCCTATCATGCTCATAATGATAAACTCTGAGGAATGGCCCATTTCTCTCTCTGTCTCTCTCTCTCTGTCTCTCTCGCTCACTTAGTTGTTTTTGATTTATAATCCTGTTCTGAAGCAGATAATCTACCCATAGACCGCTTTGGTAGTACCGTGTAGTGGCAAACCACAGGAATGATCTCTTTTTCAAGTCTCTGTTACCTTCTGAATCATCATTTCCATTCCCTGACCTCTCTCTGTACCTCATCAATGCCAAGATAAAAACATCTTATACAGATAAATCATGCAGCGTGTGCAATTAATTTCTGTGTCACGAAACACTTTATTTCAGCAAGTTTTTTTTAAGCACCTCAAGGACCACTTAAGAAGTGAATATTTTATGTGTTGTAATAATTATCTTGATTAAGTATTTGTCTTAAACCTGCTTGATGAACCTGCAAATGATTTTCTCCAGCTTTTAAAAGAATTTAATGGCATGAAAAATTCAAATGTGTCAATATTAATGAACGGTCTGAATTTTGAGAGCCAAGTAACTCCTTTCACAGTGTTTTTATTGACGAATCTATAATGCCTCTAAATTGATGTGAAATCAGCAGGACATATGGCCAGATAGATCTGAAAAGCTAAAAAGTGTGTGTGTGTGTGTGTGTGTTCCTCCAGGCCCACTTAAGGAATGAATATTTCATATGTTCAATTATCTTAATTTTCCACAGCCTTCTTGTAAATGGTTCTGCCTTGCCTTTAAAATAATGTACAGACATGACATTTTCAGATGCTTTTATATTTATGAACATTAAGAACCAAATGCAAGATATTTTCCCTGCTGCTGGGTGTCAGTATAATTCCAAGATGCCTGCCGTATCGGTCAGCATAACATAAACAAAAAATGACTTGGTGCACCTTAAAAAAAGGTTGTGTGTTTATGAGAGGGACTGATGCAGACTGTGTTTGATGGCTCTAGTTTCGTCCCGTTTTAGCTGGGCTGTCTGTTGAACCGTGACTCTACTAATGACGTATATTGCTGCTGGTTTTTGCCCTGTAATTCCAGCTGATGGACTGTAATGACGCTGAGAAAGTCCATCAGTGTCGTGCCTGGGTTATCTGTATGGATCCCGCCTGCTAGTCTGCTCCATTATCAGCCCGGCTGTCATTATTAACGCCGCCACAGAGATGCACTGTGGCCCAGCTCCCACCCAGACGCAACAGCTAGACTGAATTAAGCAGCCCGCGCTGCCTACGCTACATCTGCAACACTGCCGTCGCCGAGCTCACGAAATGCACACAGTGATGGAGAAGTGCTGGGGCTTCCAGCTGCTTCGCATGCAAGAAAAAGTCAAAGCGTCCACAGAGCAAGTTCTTGGGGAGAAGGGGGGAAAGAATTGGAGTAGAAATGAGGAAATAGGTTTCCCATTTAGGCAGATTTTACAATATTGCTGGAGGTCGTCTGGTTGCTATACTACTATTGGTCACTAGTATTTTCTACTGCGTTATTGGTGGACTGTGTAGCTAGCTTTGAAAATCTGATCACAAGTGAGATGAAAAATAAGATTCAAGATGTTTTTGAATTGCAGCAGTACATGCAACATATATTGTGATATCAGTGATAAAGATTATCCATACATTAACTAAACTCAGAGTCAGAAAAAAGATCTGACGTGGTTTTCCACCCATCATTTTTTTTCTTTATTACTGTATATGGGCAGAGACAAATCCTAACATGATCTTCTGTCTCATGCTGACAGTTGACTAAAGTCGGAGACAGGTCATGTGGGCTTTATTGTCTTTACTCTTATTGCTAGTTGGTTCAAATCACTGCTTGTTGAAACTGCTTTATCAGGATCCCAAACAGTAAAGTGTCTGAGTGATTCAAAATGATCATAAAATCTAAAAGCAAAGTGGAACATACAGATGCTCAAGGATATCTTATTTGCTTGCTAGCAAGTGTCTCAAACAAAGCGCTTAATATTTTTCAAAACTTTGATTGCATGAAACGTGTAAACTAGTTCTTTCTCAGAGGTCTAATATCATGTGAACGCCACTATGTTTTTAGAAAGACCAAAATATGAAAACCTGTGAACTCTACAGCTTGATAATTGCTAAAGCCATCCAATTAGATCAGAGTTTGCAATTTTGAAAAAGCTCTTTGCCAATTACAATCCATGAATGTTTGTGAAGGTTATGCGAATCTAATGCTAAGACCGGTACAGCCAGAGTACATGTTAAAGAGTGTTTAGAGTTGTATGCCTCGGAGATTAGCTTTGCTGAGGGTGACTGCCACAACGGACTTCATGCTTCAGTTATCAGCCCTACAGCAACAGACTGGGCGTGCACGTGACCTGCGTCAGCACACCTGAACCACGACCCCTTAAGACACAAAAAGGCCTGTAGTCTTTGCTAAAATAGCACCTGTTCTAGGATTGTCAGGTCAAAGCTCTGACGGTGTGCTGAATGCCTGCAAGCTGCTGTCATTGGCTTGTTTTGTGGTAGAAGCAAAGGTGCCTGCGCACTGTATAATTGAATAATCTCTTGAGTGCAGCTGTGCTGTGCGTATGCACTGATTTATTGAGGGAAATCTGTGAAATTCAGGAATGGATTGTAACATGGTGATGAAAATGAATAAATTCCCAAAAAGAGTATTACATTGTTATTGGTAGCTGAAAGCATTACTGGGAAAAGTGTAGAACTTTGACTCTGTGAAGATTCACATGCAGTGTCATGCTGTGTCTGCCCTGGAAACAATAGAAAAAACGTACAAATTTGGTCAATTAGGAACATTGCACTTTAAACACTTAATAAAGATTTACAATAGCCATGCTGGAATTCCTAAGAGTGCAAATTAAGACGGTGTTAAGAGTTTAATGTTAAGAGGACTAGAGGTGGGGCTGGAAGTGAATGAGGGTGTTAAACCATCTCGCAGAGAATGATTTAAAATTGTTCTGGTATGAATGTGAATTGTTTTGGTACATGTCAAGAGTCAGCCGAGCTGTCGACCAACTGCCGCGCTTGACTGATGGGACCTACAACTTGTACGGTGCTTGATTTCATTAGCTAACTGTATTAATAACAGTTAGCTAACGAAGGCCGTTTTACAGTAGTTTTGTAGCAACTTATGCAGAAAAATTAGTGTAATTGATTTGCAGATATGGGTGTACATTTGATATGTTATAATGGGATGAATGATGGCTCATTACGGTTTAGAGACCAATTATTTATTTTCCAGTAATTATTTTGTTCAGTTTATGGCGGTGTGCAAGTGTTTTGTGTTGTTGGATTCCAACTGCCTCCCTGGAAGTGTAACACAGACATACTGTTTAAGCACGTTCTCTTATATCTTTGATTGAAATCTTACAAGCTTACAACAAAAAAATCACTCCCCCTGCTCGTCCGTATTCACTCTTTGCTCTGTCTTGCCATATCTAATCTCATCGCCACCAAAACAGATTTGTTTTCCTGGTCCGTGCCAGAGTTGTTCCAGGCGGTGATCCAGGCCACTGATCTTCATGGCTTAGATGGTAGGTGTGGGAGATACAGATCTCAAACTGGTCTGAAGCATCATCTGGCCCTGAGAGACTCCGGCTCTCATTTGGTATGAATGCAGGTCTGTGCGAGTGTTCTGTAGTCAAAGGTTGTTTCAGACTCCCACAGAAACGGCAGGGGCTCAGCCCTCTCTGCCAAACAGATGGACTGGCAAATTTTCCTTCCTTGTTTCAACTAGACAAACTGTTTCAAACAGAGATTAAAACTTAATTATGCTTGTTTGCTTCATGTTACTGTTAAAGCAGTTTGAAACAAGTAGATTTTTTTATCTCATATTTATACAGTATTTCTTGATCGGATGTTTGGGGTGAATGCGGTTGGTTGGTGTTTTTGCAGTGTGATGGTAGAATACATTAGGTGGAATTAGATTGAACTTCTTTTGAAGAAAACGTGACTTCTGTTCCTGCCTCAGTCACTGCAGTAAGGATAATTCAATGTGCAGTTCATGGTCAAAATTCTCTGAGGTCTGAGCTATTTATGTGTCCCTTTATTGTGTGGCTGTGTTTTGGGACCTTGCAGATGTGGTTTATTGTATGTTGTTTGTGTGTTATTCCTCAGTCCCTTCTATTAACACAAGCTGAAAATGTGCAGAAATCCCTCTGTGTTGATTTCACCAAAACCGGCCCCAGGACACTTTCTGGTTAAATAAAACAGCATTGTTTTCCTTCGCCGGTTTCATTGCACCTCTCAGACGCAGTATTAGACGTTATTTACTCCATTATTATTTTCAGATTAGGAGCAAATGTTGACAGCTTGATTATTATTTTTCTGTAGAGACAAACAAAATACCTTATCTGAAATGTGGTTAAATACACAATTATACTGGAATTATTTTCCAATCATCCTAATGCAGGAAATTAAAACAGTCATTTTTGTGAGTAATTTGCATTAGAAATGTCTGGGCCGCACACGTCCTGCAAAATTTATGCCTGTCTCTTTCAATGTCCCTTGGGCCTTTGCAGAAACCATTTGTTTTAGCATTTTTTTGTATGTCCTACATTATTCTATTTAGATTCAGTTTTTGAATTCATGGAGAGTTTGTGAGCTCTGTGCAAGTTGGCAAATAATATAAAACGAAACCCAAAAAAGTTATTTTATTATAGTAATTTGATTATGATTACTAGGTTAATTAAAAATTAATTACTTAAGCCATTTCGAACCAGCAGCACTTGTAAGGAAAGCCACTGCATATGCAGAAAGATAATGAAAGGTTGTGGTTTTCAAAAAACGGTATGTGTGCTGGGAATCAATTTACATTTGTTCAAAACATTAATATGCAAAAATAAATAATAAATATCGCAACGAATGTCATTCTGTGATGCCACTGCTGAGGTGCCCCAGGATTCTAATGATGTTGATTGAAATGACTGCTCGGTATATGGGATAAAGAGATCACTGTGCTGTGTCACTGACTGGATTTCGCTAGCTTACCTGTGCTCAGTAAGATTAAGTATTATCTCATCATCTGTATGATTGCACCGAAATGTCAGGCTTCTTTAACTCTAGATTAAGACGTCAGAGCAGTGACATGAGGACGCTGTCTTTAGCACACTAAGTATCTGTGGCAAGCCCTTTTGGAGTTTTAAAGGGAACGGTTTGCTTTAGATACAGTATTTTGCCTCTTAGTGGTTTAGGTCTGTTTATTAGTCCCGCGGTGCTTCTACTTATGGGGTGGATCTTGGAGTTTGTGTTGGCTTTCTATAAAAGGCTGAGCATTTGTTTGACCCTCTGTCACCTTGATGTGTGTTTACATGGAAAGTGTGCAATTGGGCGACACCTCCTGTTTGTCACTTCCTGTCTGTAATCACTGTGTTATTTACAGTCATTGCTACTCAATATATGGCCATTTTCTCATTAATTCCACTGCAGCAGTCTGGCATTGTATACTTTTTCCTGCAATTTCTCAAACAACTTACAGTACAAGCCAAAATCAGTCTACACCATGTTTCCATCCTGGAGACCAGCAATTTTAAGGAGTCTGTAAACCTATTATGCTTCATATTGGAACTGATTAAGGTTTCATTCAAATCATCCACAGTATTTATGACAGACGTCCTTCCTAGCTGAGAAAATATAATTTATAATATAATAAAAATATAATTTCCTTTCACTGAAAAGAGAAAAATAAAGGACTATTCACATAAAACATGACAACCAGACAAGCAATGACAAGCAACGGGTGGCAGGGCATTTTATAAATTGCTAGTTTTCTATTTCTGTGATTTTTTTTTTCCTGGTTTGCCCCGCCCACTGTGAAATCTCATTGGTCCAAAATCATACTTTTGCATGGCTGTGCATTAAACACCAAACGTGTTCTGATTGGTTGTTATTGTGCCGCATGGCGCAGACGACAGACATACACGTTTTAGAAATCCCTGAGAACCTGTCGCGTCGTGTCTGGTTAGGACGTGGTGTTTATAGCTGTGAGAGTTATTTCAGTTGTTATTATTTTTGAAAAAGAGGAAAACAGTTCAAACAAGAGAAACTCGAGAAAGAGTAAGAGCCAATGGTAGTGATTTATTTGAGGTGCCAGACACTTAATAATTACTTAAATACACACACACACATAGATCATGTTCACTGTATTTCTGTCAGAGATGGCGATGAAAGGAAATGACACGTGATTGATGATAGGAAGCACAGGGCAGACCTGGAGGGGGGAGAGCAGAGCAAGGTCCTGCTTATAAAAACATCAATCAAAGGCCTTGCAGCAAAGGCTGCAGACGGCTGTGTGGCAGCCCCATCAGGACAGAGAGGGAAAGGTTTCACTGGGCCTGCTTTGCTTTCCTAATGAAGATTTCATCTGAGCTGCTCTGGTATGTGTCAAGCATCAAGCACAAAAGAATTATGATTCTGCTCTGACTGCCTTTCAGCCTGAACTTATGTAAGGCCAAGTACAGGAGCAAAATTAAAAGCGATTTTACTTCTGAGAATCTTGCTCTGTTTTTAAAACCTAGTGATCTGCCAGTCAAAGCAGTGCAAGCATTGGAAGCATGCTGACTATGTTTTTTAAACAGTAGGCAGCAAATTATGTAAGATATCCTGTTTTAGCCAAAGTTGTTATGTTTTCTATGTCATAAGGTAATATCAGAACGCATGGCTACAACTTTTAATCTATTTTTTCAGCACTAAGAAATACAGATATAAAATGGTTTAATTTAATAAAAATGCACTGCTTAACCCTATATTTATTTAACCCCATATGCTTATAAAATAGGTTAGCTTAGCAAAATGTTACTGTCAGGTTGTGCTTAAACGAACGCCAAACATTGGCTGAGTTTCTCTTATACTTGTTGTGTTGCGTTGACACAGTTAGCTTAAGGTCATAAAGAGTGTTTTAAATCGGTTACACTTGTGGTTCTGTTTGTTAGAATGCTACCTCAAAAAACTGCCTATGTAGACAGGAAGGTTAGATTACTAGGTGTTGGTGCAGTAACTAGATGTAAATAGAAGTAAATAGAACACAGAACAATACCTGTATATTTAGCAGTAGCTATTTAGCTGCTTTTCCGTGCACAGGGACGAATGTGGCTAAAGATACTTATGACTTTCTGAGCTGTTTGTGGACGATGCAGATGTTTCATTAAACTGCAGATATAAATGCATTAAATGCATTTAAAAAGTGAAATTTAGCCTATTCCAAATAATTCTAAGGTTAAACTAATAAATTAAAAAGTCTAAACACAATGGGTGGGTATGTAAATACACATATGAATATGTATATGATTGCGAGTCTTAAAGACTTACTTTCTCCTTTGCACATCTTGCTATTTATGGTTTCAGTAAACGTGTGACTTGACTTACACAATTATTAGTCACAATTATTAGTCATGTTGAATAGCAATAAGTATTGTTGGCATGCTGACAGTGCTGATTACATTTAGGTTAAGAATTTTGCAAAGGAATCGCACAGTAATAATTCCTAGGTATGTTCAAGAAATACCCAGGGGTCTTGTACGAAGAAAGAGTCTCCTCGCTTGTGTGTTTGCTATTGTGATTTATTTAGGCAAAAAGCATGCGGTAAGCAATTCAATTCATGGCCTCCTATTTACAAACAGTGATATTACTTAAACTAATTAGGTTACCTGGAGATAATGTCATCGAACTCTTTTTATAAAAATGATTAAAGTTTCTGGTTTTACACTTTGGAAGTGTTATTTATTTTTTAAATTGAGCCTGTTCTGTAAAAACAGCACCGAAAGACAAATTCTGTTCATTTGTCATTTGGCAGTTTTGCAGGTGTGCGAGAGAGGCGGGGGCACGAGGGGTTTGCAAATGTGCAAATGAACATTCATGTTTTAATTAACTTAAAGTTAAAATGCCGTGAAATTGAATGTGATTGTTGCCAAAGTAAGTATGCCTAATTAGGATATAAGGACCAGCAGTTAAATATTAGATAACCCCTTTTTAATTTGCAGGTGTGCATCATCTGGATTTGAATATAAATGCAAGAATGAAAGAAATGTGTGGTCTGACATGTAGAATTTGCATAGATTTATAATTGGTGAGTTTATTTAACCCCACGTTAGCCATATTATATTCTGGCGTGTACGGAATCGTTAATTACTCCAGAAGTTTGAATAAACACAACATTTAAGCTCCACCGTTTGTAAAATCTGCACTGACGGATATGCAAATGCGTGCTTATGCAGCCCTAATGTGATTTGCGCAGATCAAAACCGCATACCTTTACTAAACCTTCTGCAATGCACTTCAAAGATTGTTTTGGTTACTGATGTCACAGAAGCAGCGCAGCGAATCAAACGCAAGGATTTAGGGATGGCGTGAAGAAGGAAGGAATCTGTCATCGCGTGATGAATGCGCCCGTCAGGCAAATGACAATTTGATCATGTTCACCGGCTCCAGTTTCAATCTTGCTGATTGCATCATGGCGTGTGGCTCACATTTAGACGTATGTTTATAGAATAGTCAAGATATCCTCACATGGAACCGTTACGAGTGTGAACGTTGATTTCTTTTTCTGAAGGAGAAATCATGTTGTCATACAGTGCTTGCAGGGTTTTCTGTTGGAAAAATACAGCGAATCCCTGCTGTTTTACATTTGGCCTCCATCCAAAGCAATAAAATGATCCAAGAATAATCTCACATTAGTCAGCTGAACATGTTAGTGGCAGAATTACCACTGTGACTCTTTGGCGCTACAATGCTGTTTGTTTGAGCATCCCGACCAGTCCGACACATCAACATGTATTCAGTCATTCTCCATCATTTACTGCTCAAACCATTGTCATGTAATGACTCTAATGTATACATTTCTAGTCCTTGTAGCTTATAGCGCTATAGGTTTGTAGTGCAGCAGTTTCAGTTTCCAGATGTTGCAGTATGTGTTTTTATGTGAAGGACCACAAAGACTTTTGGAGAGTTTTAGTCCCTGAGATCCACAAAACACGAGGCTGTGCGTACGCGGCTAAACATAGACACTTATCTTTGCTAGCCGTCGCATTGTCTCTCGCACCGCTGCATAAAAAACTTTTATGAGACATCAAGCGCTTTTGCATAAAAGCTGTTTTTAATAAGAGCGCAATCATTTACTTTTATATATGCATTTACGTTTAAATTCTTGCTAGACATCGTTTCACAAGTGCTGTACTATTTTTCTTATCCCATTTACGGTTTATGATCATTATAAATCGCATAACTGGCATGAAAACACATAAGTGCTGTGCGCGTGGAAACTGGTTCCTGTCTGGAAAAGCATTATGTTTTCAGGATCGCAGTAAAGGATTTGGCCTCGTTCAGCATGGGACCTGACAAGCCCCTTTAATGTGGCTTTTAAGTTCTGCTTTATAACGAACACCGTGTGTGCTGCTTTGGAAAACAGGCACAACGCAATCATTAAATAATGTACAATGAAAGTTACGACAATGCTAACAGTGTGTTGCGGCGCTATCGGGAAACTGATAGCACTGCAGAATTCCCCCCAGCAACATGTTAAACACCACACAGTGTTATTGACTATTGATGTTTTTTGTTTGCATATGCCTTCTGTATTTTTTGTTTGGTTCTCTGCGCATGTGTTATTTGCTGCTTGTCTACTAAAGATGGAAATTCATGGGATGCTCAAAGCTTAAATCCTTAATTATCCTGTGGCAACTGAGAAAGAGGAAAGAATTGGTATTTTCAGTTATTCAGTTTGTGGATTCGTGGTTGTTATTTAGTTATTCACTGGTTATTATTTACACATACACATTTACACGTTTCTGTTTTATCGTCAATTCACGAATTGTTTGTCAGTTTGTTTGTGACTGTTTGTCTGTGGCATGTATTTATTAGATAGAAACTCTCCAACCCCAAAGTGCTGTTACTCTCAGTCAATTCCCCAATTACATTCAGTTCAAGCCCAAATTTTAGTAAGAAAAACCAGAACCCGAGAGAGAGTCCACACGTTAACATTTTATCCATGGCTCAGACGTCAACCAAAGTGCTTTTTTTATTAAAAGCAGAAAGACGGATGTTAAAATGTAGCTCTCAAATCATGCAGAAGATAGGTGCTTAACCCATCAGAGACAGATGCTTGATGGCCCGTCAGGGTCAAAAGGCTTTCTGTTTAATGCA
>JAZGTI010014803.1:0-13845 GCA_036877585.1 Botia kubotai
CGACACCACCACACTGAGCACTGGAGCCCCCCAGGGTTGTGTGCTCAGCCCATTGCTGTTCACTCTGCTGACTTATGACTGTGCAGCAATGCACAACTCAAATCACATCATCAAGTTCGCTGATGACACAACCGTAGTGGGTCTCATCAGCAAGAATGACGAGTCGGCATACAGAGAGCACTGGTGCAGAGCCAACAACCTTTTGTCCTAAACGTGGACAAAACTAAAGAGATGGTTGTTGACTTCAGAAGAGCACACCATGACTACTCTCCGCTAAATATCGACGGCTCCTCTGTGGAGATTGTCAAAAGCACCAAGTTTCTTGGTGTTCACCTGGCGGAGAACCTCACCTGGTCACTCAACACCAGCTCCCATAACCAAGAAATCCCAGCAGCGCTTATACTTTCTGAGAAGACTGAGGAAAGCACATCTTCCACCCCCCATTCTCACTACATTTTACAGAGGGACCATCAAGAGCATCCTCTCCAGCTGCATCACTGCCTGGTTTGGGAATTGCACCGTCTCGGACCGCAAGATCCTTCAGTGGATTGTGAGGACAGCGGAAAAGATCATCGGGGTCTCTCTTCCCTCCATCATGGACATATACACCTCACGCTGCATCCGCAAAGCCATCAGCATTGTGGATGACCCCACACACCCCTACCATACACACTTTGCCCTCCTACCGCCGCCGTCTACTGTAGGGTGCTACTGGCGGCGGTAGGAGTGCTACTGTACCGGGCAGACGGTACAGTAGCATTCGGGCCCTCATAACCAGACTGGGCAATAGCTTTTTCCCCATGCCATCAGGCTCCTCAATAGTCAGTAAACTGGACTGAAGGATTTCACACACGCACACAAACATTTTTATATAGTCTCTTTGCACATCTGGCTGCCAAACCATACATAATAATGTTTACCATACATAATAATGTAGTTGTGCTGCATGTTCCGACAGGAAGGGTCTGACCTTCCTGATGTTGTAGAGGGCGAATTTGCAGGAACGAGCGGTTGTAGAGATGTGGTTAGAGAAGCTCAGTTGATCGTCAATCATTACTCCAAGGAAGAAGAGATGGGTTGAGTGAAATCATAAGCATTTCAGTTTTAGCAACGTTGAGTTGACGGTGATGGTCTTTCATCCAACACGATATGTCCGTCAGGCAGGCTATGATGCGAGTCGGTACCGTGGGATCATCAGGGTGGAAAGAGAGGTAAAGCTGGGTGTCATCAGCATAGCAATGATAAGAAAAGCCATGTTTCTGAATGACAGATCCTAGAGACGCCATGTAGATGGAGAACAGAAGTGGTCCAAGAACTGAGCCCTGGGGCACCCCAGTTTCTAGATGTTGCAGGTTGGACACTTCTCCCCTCCAAGACACCCTGAATGACCTGTCAGAGAGGTAAGATCTGAACCACCGAAGTGCAGTGCCTGTAACGCCTAGTGATTTGAGCATAGTCAGCAGGATCTGGTGGTTTACAGTATCAAAAGCGTCTGACAAATCCAGCAGAATAAGAACTGACGATTTGGAGTCTGCTGTAGCCAGTCTGAGGTCTTCAACAACCGAGAGCAGTGCAGTCTCAGTCGAATGATCTTTCTTGAATCCGGATTGGTTGTTATCCAGGAGGTTGTTCTGGGAGAGAAAGACAGAGAGTTGACTGAACACAACCTTTTCTAGAATCTTGGCCATGAAAGGAAGCAGGGATACCGGTCTGTAGCTTTCAAGTAGTGTTGGATCTAGGTTAGGTTTCTTTAACAGTGGGGTTACCATAGTCTGCTCAAATGTAGTGGGGAAAATACCGGTGTGAAGAGATGTGTTAATTATATGAGTAAGTGCTGGTGTGACTGCTGGAGAAATAGCTTGCAAAAGATGAGATGGAATAGGATCAAGCAGGCAGGTGGTAGGATGGCTAGATGACATTAGTTTGTAGACAGAGTCAGAGATCTGAGAAAAAGAAGTGAGTGTTTAAGTTAGAAGCATTGTTAATTCTGTGATGAAAATGTCTGTTTAGCAGTAGTGACCGCAGCCAAGAAGGAAGACAGAAGAGATTGGTAAGACATGAGGTGTGCAGTATTCTTTGTCTTGCGCCACAACCTCTCTGCACCCCTGAGTTTAGAGCGATGCTCCCGGAGAACATCAGACAGCCAGGGCGCAGAGGGAGTGGCGGGCCTTGACGATAGCGGATATACTCTGCTAGAGTAGAGCAGAGTGTGTTAGTAGCGCTGTCAGTATCAAGTGAGGAGAGTTTGTTAGATGGAGGGAGTGCAGATTAAACCATAGCGAATAGTCTAGTGGGTGAGAGCGAGCACAGGTTTCTGCAAAAGGAGACCTGTGGTGGGGTGTGAGGTGGTTCAGGAGTGATTTGGATGTCACTCCTGAACAGCAACAAACAATCAAAAACCAGAAACAATCCAGATCATACACGATTAACCAACAAACAGTAAACAGGGAAAAAATGCTCAGCAATGATGCACTGGGCAAATCAAGACTTTGCAAAAGTTAACTGAAAATGTATGTTTATATGGAGAGTGTTGATGAGTTGCAGGTGAACAGGAAGTAATCAGTCCAGGTAAGTGCATTATGGGAATTGTACATTTTTCTACATTTAATCTCATTGCTTTCTAGAAGAAATAATTGAGATAATACTACAATGTCATTTATTTTTTTGTCTATGGATAACCAAGTCCACAATGCCCTCTTAAGAGTTTTACAATCATCTTTTCTTTCTTAGTACCTTTGTTGCAAGTGTTTTATTTCTGTGATAAAATAAGAGGTTTGAAAGTTTAAAAAAAATCTCCTTTGCTGGGTCATTCCTAACATGATCCACTGAAGAAAAGATAATTCTGTATGATTTATAGACTTGTTTCCTCATGGGGGCATGTCTACACAAGATCAAAATGTACTGGTATTACTATACTTGTGAAGACATTTGGTCCCAATAATTTAGGGAAAACCAGAAGCACACACAAATATGTTTGCTTATCTATCTAAATGGGGACATTCTATAGACTTCTATTGTTTTTATATGATGTCTATGAAAAGATAATGTATTTATGTAATTTTAAGATGAAATATTCATACAGTTTCTCAGCACACAATCAGATCTTCATTTCAAAGCTGAAACTTCATTTGAAAATATTGATATGATAAAAGGCAACAAAAGCCACAAAATCTTCCTAAACAGCCAACATACCCATAGGCCTTATTAAAAAGAAGGACCCTTGTGTCCTTAGAAGCATCATCTCAATTCATCTCAGGGTATGAATGTCATTCAATCAACAGAATGGAACTTACATTAACACAGCAAGTTTTTATCCAGGGAGCGTCCCAGTTGGAGTTTTCTATTACCTACTAAAAATGCAAACCCATACACCCCAAAAAAGCCACTGGAAATTATGTAATGTATATCTTTCAGGCACATATTTTTAACACACCTTAGGGCTTTTCACACTTAAGTTAATTCTGAACCCCAGACAAGGAGAGCTCTGGGTTATCTGTTTTACGTTTTACACTGCTTATACTTTACCACAGGAAAGGAGTTAACCCTTACCTGTGTTAACTCATGATCTGACGTTTCACACTGTACATTCCCAAACCCTGGTTTAATGTTCATATTTGTGGCATCAACAATCATGACTGGATACAGCATACGGCTACTTTAAATGCTTTTAAACTGCATCAATGAGAAAACAGTCGGTCCTCTCAGTCCAATTACAATAGCAAAGGCCCTGAATAAAATATTTCAAATCTATTTTTAAAATATTTCAAAACATTTTAGGTAAAATTAAAGCAATATGTCAAACCTTCAACCTGCAGAAAATAAAACACCCTGTGGCAATAGTTTGAAAGTCCATTGGAAAACAGCAGACTTGGCAACACTGCTTTAATATGAGGCTCACGCTGTTCAGTTTTCAATTTTGGTCTGTTGCTAGACACCCAGTTGTAACATATTATTCCCACTGCATACAGTTGTCCCCACAATGTGAGGTTAACCCTGCAAAAGTGGTGCTAACCCTGCTTCAGAGGGTTTCGTAATGTAATGAGGATGATGCCGTGATAGAAACCATTTGCATAAGTTTATTGGTAAAACAGCTCAACAATCCAAATTGAAACAGAAATCAGAATCGAGATCACAGGCAAAGTCATAGTCAAAATCACAGAAAACAGTGCAATTGGCAAACAAGCAAAACGGTAATCCAAAAGGCAAAAGTCGAGAGAAACAGGCAACAAATCAAACACGTAGTTCAATTCAATTTTTGCAATTCAATTTTATGTAGCACTTTTTACAATGTTGCATTGCTTCAAAGCAGCTTTACATAAAGAAACAAAGAATAATAATAAAACACAGAACATTTACCATTTACAAAACCCTAGGCTAAGTTAGACGCCAGCAGTCTCCCAGCAAGCAAGCCAACAGGGCGACAGTGGCAAGGAACTAAAACTCCAATGATGCATAGAGAAGCCAGACTCAAACAGGAGGGCCAGCTCTCCTCTGGCACATCTAAAGCTGCAATTTGTACGAACAGAGTTGATAATGATTTATAGTTATTTATTGGTGAAAAGCTGATGGTTTCAATTATACCGATGGTTCCAAATATTTGATATGTTGGGCACCGATAATTCATGCCAATAAAATACAATGAGGCATAATGTTACTAATTGCAGCCATAACATCACACTGCTGTGCCTAAGCAGGGAACAAAATAAAGCTAAAAGTTGTCATGTATATAACAGTAGGTTTACTAAAGAAGTCTATCAAATCCTGATGATCTGTCTCAGGGTCATTTCATCCATTCCCCCAACATCTGGTCTCAGAGTTTGGATCCAGCTGATTACATGACCTTGGTGAATAAAAGACAGACAGATTTAGTGTGGAGCCTAATAGTCCCTTAAGAGATTTGAGTAACAGACCCATCTCAAACTTACCTTTTATCTAAAAAATATTGGAAAAGGTGTCTTCACAGATATGCTCTTTCCTGGAAAGAAATATCATCTATGAGATCCATTTCCAATCAGGATTCAGACGATACCATAGTACAGAGACTGCTCTTATCAGAGTAACTAAGGATTCCAGTTTGTTGCTGTGGGTGAAAGGGTCTCTTACCGATCACAAGTCCAATATGGAGTACCACAGGGCTCAGTTCTTGGGTCCCTACTTTTCACCTTATACATGCTACCTCTGGGAGCAATTACTAAGAAACATGGAGTTAGTTTCCATTGTTATGCTGATAATACTCAGCTATACATTTCTTCTAGGCCCAACAAGACTCATAAATTCACTAAACTAACAGAATGCATAGTCGATATCAAAACTTGGATGACTAGTAACTTTTTACCATTAAATTTAGATAAAACAGAAGTTTTACTTGTTGGGCAAAAACCCTCCACACGGAGCGACATAGAACACTGCCTTATTCTGGATGGATGTTCTATAAAGCCTGCTTCATTAGCCAAAAATCGTTTGAAAGCCATATTTCCAATGTTTGTAAAACGTTTTTCAGCTTAAAAATATATCAAAACTTCGACACATGCTCTCGAAGCCAGACACTGAAAAATTATTTCATGCATTCATGACATGGTTTAGCTCCTCAATACTTAAGCAAGCTCCTCTCCTATTATAGTCCTTCACGTTCACTGCAATCTGAAGGTTCTGGCCAACTGTTAGTATCCAGAATTTCAAAAACAAGTGCTGGTTTTTGATCCTTCTCGTATTTGGCACCCAAATACTTTGTCTTTTTAAATCTAGACTATAGACCCACCTCTTTAACCCATGTTCAGAGTTCATGTGGTGTGCTGTGTTTGTGTAGTCTGTGGTAGTGTGTAGTGTAAGTAATTGTACAGTACAGCCTGTAAATAGTAAAAGGTCTGCTCTGTGTACTATGTTGACCCGGGATTGTCTGGCATGATGTTACTAATGTGTGTATCTACGGTCCAAGTTCAGCCAAAAATAATAATTCTGTTATCATTGACTGTGGCTTTGTGTGGAAACAGACCGAATTTAAGTCTTTTTACTGTTAGAGAACCAAATCAATCTGACAGAATTTTCAGTTTTGGTTAAAAGTTCACATCTAGACATGAGGCTTTAGATTCATACTAGCTTAGTGGACCACTTCAAGACCCTCACATTGCCCACAAAAATATTTGAAAGCTCCCCACTCACATTTCTACACAATAAATATTCTAGAGCTTAACATAACATGGTGACTAAGAAAGATCAGGCACACAATAACTAGTTATTTCATTAATATGACTACATATCCCTTACCCAACTAACTAACTGGGACAGTCTGAGGTGTCTGTATAACTACCCGTAAAGTGCAATTAACACCCAGATGTAGAACTAGGCCTTCAGTGACCATAGCAACCCATAGCACAGCATCTTGATAAGCCTAAAATAAATGCAAAAAGATTCACTCTTACTTTATTTACTTTGAGACAGACAAAGAAACCCTTTTTACTTGTGTGTATATATTCACTTGAGAATGTATATTGTAAATGTTTAAACATATGCATCCATTTTTTTCCATAAAACCATTTTTTCCATTTTTACATGTTTTAATCATATATTAATCTGTACACATTTAAATGAATGTTTTAGTTACTTAGTTAACCGAGATCACACATACCTATGTTTGGTATCTATGAGTTGCATTTTTGATTTCCAGAAGATTAATGTCCATTACATTTTGATAACTTTGGTTCATATTCAGTTAAAATCAATTTTATTTATATAGCATTTTTTTAACAATGTTATATTGCTTCAAAGCAGCTTTACACATAATTCTGAGATATAAAAAATAATTAACAGAACAATTATGATATATTTTTTACAATTTTATACAATTATATATAAACTAATTATGGATGCTACGTTTGTAGTTGGTTTATGAATAAAGAGTTCTGAGTTTCAGTTCTGAGACTGAACCTAAAACACATTTGGACCATTTGAAAAAATGGACTTGCAGTAGAAATACCTGCCATTATGTGCAAAGGCTTGTACCTCTTTCTATGGGAAGGTGATGTATTCAGATGGTCAACTGTATGCACCTCTGAAACTATGCAACTGCTATGTAGTCAGTGAACAAGATGCCGTTCCAGCTTACATGGAGATGGCACATAAAACATATAACATCTTATGGGACAGGGGTATAAGAGATTTGCAATAATACCATAAAATACAATACACAAAAAATACATACATACACAAAATATGCACAATACAAACACCTAAATATTACACAATGAAAAAGAAGGAAAGAGAACTAGAGACAAAGAAATAACAAGTAGGGTTGAGTAGGGTCTTTAGGACTGTAATTACATCATTTCGCTAGAAGCAATATTAACAATTTACAAAACCCTAAGAAAAGTTAAATGTCAGCAGTCTCCTAGTAAGCAAGCCAACAGGGCGACAGTGGCAAGGAACCAAAACTCCAATGAAGTACAGATGGAGAAAAAACCTTGGGAGAAACTAGGCTAGTATGTTAATAGGAAATTTAATAAGAAAGTCCATCATATACCCAGTCATCTATCAGGGTTGTCCCATCCCATCTTTCCACTATCTGGTCTTTGATTACGTCTGGATACAGCCGACGACAGAACCTTGGGGAGTTGAAATATAAATTTCTGTTTTGTCTGAATTTAGTAGTAGAAAGTTGCTAGTCATCCAAGTTTTGATTTTGACAATACATTTATTTTTCTTGTTTGGCTTCAAAGAGATGTACAGTCTTAATAATTGCTCCTAGAGGTAGCATGTAAAGGGTAAAAAGTAAAGGCCCAAGCACTGAGCCATAAAACTCCTGAACTTCCAACTTGACATCTAATCAAATTCCATATGCAAAACAGCATGTTGGAAGACAAAACGAGTTAACTTCTGAGATGACATTGATGCATTAACTATTATTAGCCGCTTCACAGAGGTGTGTTGAAATTGAGAAACTGATGGTTTGTTCAGGCTGTTGATCTGCTGAGTTTCCAATAGCTTCATACTTTAATCTTTAACTTTAAGAAGTGTGTGCCACCTTTCCCATGCTACATTATGTCTCTACCGAATCGGATGAGCACACATTGGCTTCAGAAGTCAGCTCTGTGGTTTCCTTTGAGCATTTACATTTAAGCATTTGGCAGACGCTTTTATCCAAAGCGACTTACATTCATTGTACTACACATTGTTTCTAAGTATGTGCAATCCCTGGGATCGAACCCATGACCTTGGCGTTGTTAATGCCGTGCTCTAACCACTGAGCTACAGGAAAGCTATTGAGCAAGATGATGAAATCATTCTGTCAGGGTCAGATGATGATCTGATGACTGTCAGTCAGACAGGTGCTAAGGCGGATCAGCCTCTTCTTTCAGCTGCATTTGTGGAGCTGATTGAGGTGACTTCTCGTGCTGTTGAGAAACTGAGCCTCAAGTGGCCAGATGAATGGGAGCATATTATTAGATCCAAATTGGGAGACAGAGCCTTATCATTCATATGAGAATAGCCTCCCCACTGTAACCTTCCATTCTTCCCTGACATGCAAACTGATATGTCATGAAAAAAAGTCATATTCTGCTTGTGCGTTTACTGCTGCTGCAAGTAATTATTCCCTTCATCATGGGGCTCCCCATGTTTTGGGGGGCAAGTTGATTCCAGATACTGGATCTGAGGATGATACCCTTCTCAGATTTTCTGATAGCGTAGAGAATTCTGCCCAGTCTATCCCCATGGCTGTTGAATACGGCATACAGTTTCTTGGTAGAAGGAACTCTGCAACTCAGAATGGTCTCCACGACCTCATTAAGCCCTAAGAGCAGGCTCCTCTCAGGGGCCAGACCCACAGTTTCCAAATTTCCAGCCTGGGGTGACCTCTGATCCTAAAAAGATTCTTTCGAAAGAAGATACTTCATTAAGAAATGCACCCGAGCCCATGAAAGTGGTGTCCATCGTAAATATCCTGCGACAGCATTGCACCCCTGGAGTGGGGCAAGGTTGGTTAGTAACCTGGGTCTGATCCTCGCCCTTGCCGTGTGGCCCCTGCCACCCTTAGTGGGTGTTTCTTGTGACTAAAAAGCATTTTCAGAACTAAAAAAAAAAAGTCTCATATGCAGTAGACCCAAATGAATCACGTTGACTGCTGCTGCAATGAGGACTGTTAGATGCTGACCTAGCTGAATGCTGCTCACAGTGGCAAGCATTGACTCCACACATGCAGGAGGCAATTGTGCACGCATCATAGTGGAGTCCCAAATTACTCCTAGAAAAGTACTTCTCTGTTCTGTTGAAAGCATGCACCTCTTGGGGATAAGTCTCAGGCTTAACCACCTTATATGAGCTAAACATCTTGATGCTGTGCAGCTAATTCTTGAGAGCTGGCCATGACTTGCCCGTCGACTGTGTAATTTAAAATGCAGGTGCATAAAAATAGCACTAGGCTGAAAGGAGGAAGCACTCAATATTGGTAAACTTTGCCAAAAACAAACCTAAGAAGTTCTGGCAATATTTTCTATCATCTTTCATGACAAACCAGTCCTCAGGCTGAATTTGGCACATAATCTGTTTGAGCGTCAACATATTAAATCTGTATCTCCTGAGACAGATTTAAATGTAGATCCAAAATCAGACACAGCCCCCTGTCCTTCTTGGTTACTGGAAGAATTATTACAATCTTGTATCTGGGTTTCCTTTTTCCTAGGTTAGTTGAATCTTGTGGCTGTGGATGTTGTGAGAGAAGAAAACTCGAATACTGGATCCAGGGAGCAAAAGAAAGAGAGAGACACAGTGTTGTATCCAACTCTAGCTCAAGCTTGTTTATTCTTTGTAAACACCTGATATAAATGAAGACCAAACAGGGTGGAATATTTGAGACAGTGATAAGCAATTCATCTATTAAGACATAACTCCTAATATGGCCGTTTGCCTAGTAGGTATCTTAAAAGACCTACGTATTAATGCTTAGTCCTTTACATTATATTTTGAGTATGTGATAACTACAATGTACCTTGCATCCTAAGAAATATATACTGTTATTATTTATTGTTACGATTTATGAATATACAGTATATAAGTGAGCAGAGATGAATATTGTGCATAAAATATAGAAATTGATGTACAGAAAATAATGTAAATTTAAATTATTATATATATGAATGTGCAGAATAAGAAATATATAGTAACTACATATATATGAATGTACATTATATGCAATAGTATGAATATACATATGAATATATAAGGTTGCAGCTGGATGGATATGCAGGGAGTATACATAAACACACACATATGCAATCTGTATGCAGACTATACAGATGAATGTACTGCGAGTATGTACAGAGATAAATTACATTACTGCGTTTATTACGGTTTATCAGTGTGTGGGGGGAAGTTACCGTCCACATAAGGAGTTAGTGAAGTTGAGTTTACTAAGGTAACCGCTATGGGGTATAAACTGTTCCTCAGCCTGCTGTTCTTGACTTTTAGGCATCTGAACCTTTTTACCGAGGGAAGGAGAGAAAACGGTTTATGTGCAGGGTGAGAAGAGTCCTTCACAATGCTGCGAGCCTTACGCAGACACCGCTTCTTGTAAACATACTCGACAGCAGGAAGTGGGGTCCCAATGATGTGTTTGACGGTTTTCACCACCCTTTGAAATTGTTCATTGTGTCCGTAGAAAGGTGATTCTTCCTAAATAATCTCAGGAAGAAGAGACGTTGGGATGCCTTTTTGAGCAGACTGGAGGTGTTGGGGACTTGGAACCCCAGGAACTTGAAGCTGTTAAAACATTCCACCATTGTCCCGTTGATATAAGACAGGGGAGTGTGCGTTACCTCTTCTCCTTCTAAAGTCCATGATAAACTCCTTTGTTTAACTGGTGTTCAGGAGCAGGTTATTGTCAGCACAACACTCGGCCAAGTGCTTTACCTCTTCCCTGTAGTATGTCTCATCGTTGTCATTGATGAGGCCAATTACTGTTGTGTCGTCTGCAGATTGTATTATGGTATTAGAACCATGCATAGGTCTGCAGTCATGTGTGTACAGTGAAAACAGGAAAGTACTCAGTACACAGCCTTGTGGAACACCAGTGTTCAGTATGATGGTTGAGGAGAGAATATTATTGGATTTAACATTCTGTGGCCTGTTGGTCAGAAAATCCAGTATCCAGCCGCATAGAAGAGTGTTGATACCAAGATCAGCAAGTTTACTGATCAGCTTGAAGGGGATGACTGTCTTGAACGCCAAGCTAAAATCGATGAACAGCATTCTTGTGTAGGTGTTCTTGTTGTCCAGTTGAGACAGTATGGTGTGTAATGTTAAAGAAACAGCATCCTCAATGCTCCTATTCTTACGGTAGGCAAACTGATAAGGGTACAGTGTGGGTGGTAGGCTTGTCTTGAGATGTGCTAGGGCTAACTGCTCAAAGCACTTCATGATTGTGGTTGTAAGTGCTACCGTGCGATAGTCATTAAGGCACATGGGTTTGGAGTGTTTAGGCACTGGCACAATGGAGGTGGATTTAAAGCAAGTTGGCACTGTTGCTTGGGACAGGGACAGATTGAAAATGTCCGTCATGACCTCAGACAACTGTTCAGCACAGGTCCTGAGCACATGTCCAGGAGTGTGAGAGGGGCAGATAGTTAACAGATGGTGTGCCCTCCAGAAACTTGCGTTCAGCTAATGATCATCGCCTTGTGGTTCCATCCCAAAGAGGGAAGAAATCACTTTCCCGGACTCTTACTTTCACTCTGCCCGGTTGGTGGAATGAACTTCATAACTCTATCAGAATGGCTAAGTCATTAGCTGTTTTCAAGAAATGACTAAAAACTCAACTATTTCGTCTTCACTTCCTTAACTAATCAACTAATACACCCCACTATCTCTACTTCTACTTCTTTAATTAAAAAAATTAATTCAGCTTCTTACTGTGTTGGAATACCTGAGACCTGTCTATAGCACTTATTCATTGTTGCTCTTATAGTTGCTGAAATTGCTGCCTTGTCCTCATTTGTAAGTCACTTTGGATAAAAGCGTTAGCTAAATAGCTAAATGTAGAAGACTTCAGTGGATATGGGGGCAGAGTGGGCAAGCTTGTAGTCACTGATGGTTTGGATGCCCTGCCACATACGCCGGGGGTCAGAGTTGTTGAAATGTTCTTCGATCCTCAGCTTGTAGCTCCACAAACCTACTCCAGTCCGTATGATGAAATCGGTCCTGTAGTACAGTGTCTCTTCACTCCACCCTCTGATAGATGTTAATGAGGGCCTCACATGTTTAATAAGCGGAGTATATTTGGGGAGTAAGGACAATGAGAGATGATCAGACTGTCCCAGGTGGGGGAGGGTTAAAACTCTGTATGACTCAGTTATATTTGTATAGACATGATCCAGTGTTTTGCTTCCTCTTGTGTGGCATTTAATATGTAATAATAATTTTGACCACACATTAGCAAGGAAAATGCCGGGTAAGGAAAGCCGATGTGGTGTTAGCCTTAGCTTAGCTCGTAGCACCCGATGGTTTGGAGATCTCAGCGGGAATGAAACTAAAGTCGACAATGCCACTGTTTGTTTGTTGTGATCCAATTCCTAAGGGTTCTTGTCTACTGTATGAAGTTAGACTAAGGGTATTCTGCATGAACAGACTGACTATGACCAGGTAAATAACTACTAATTCACAGATTCTGGAGAGATGCCGAGCCTCGCGTTGTGCACACGCCGACAGAGTTTAAATAGTCAGTAACTAAGGGATGATGGGAAACAGGTGTAAACACATTAAGCCAGGTATGTGGGATTATGGGTAATGTAGGTTGCTATACAGTTTCAAGTTATCCAAAAAGTACTATCCAAAAGGATAGTTTGCCACGCCATTCAAGTATCTAACACAGACACTGTGAGGCTGATAACATGCTCAAGTTTAACACACAGAGTTTGCAAACTCGGAAAAACTCAAACAAAAATAAGTTCTTTGTGGAACCCCAAAAGGGTCTATTATCATATCTGGCAGTAAAACCACTGAGGTAAGACTCAAACTTGGTGTGTTATGTCAAAATAAGTGGAATTACATGCAATGGAAAATTATAGTGTATGTTTGAGGTGCATGTTTGAGAAGTTGTGCAAAAGTTTTGAATGTTGTATTGGTGTGAATTCTGATAGACTCAGTCAATATGTTTACATACATACATATTCTCTCTCTCTATATATATATAGCTTAGAGCTATATAGAATTTAAGTTGCTCATAAACTACCTAGAATGCTTTGACATCACATACCCTTATTTGTTTACATCGATTTCCTGTGTCATAAGACACCATATAAGCACTTTGTGGCAAGGCAATAAAAAAAAAGACAGAGTGATGAGAAACAGTCTAAATCTATGCCCACCCACCTGGAACGTCCAATTCTAGCTGAAGCATAGATGCATGGGGCATGGAAGGGCTTGGCAGACCATGGTACACACAGCTGTTCAAAGAGAGGAGTTAGTAATTGACTTAAATGTGTTAAATGTGAATTTATGTGTGAAGTTATCTGTTAAAAATGTTCTAATGTTAAAGTACTGCCACTATATCCTCGACAACTATGAGACAGCCATGTGCAGGGTAATTCCCCTAAAGAATTTTAACACTTTCAAAAAACTTTAAGCATCCTAACAAGCCACTTAGCTTGCTAGTGTGGGGGCATAAGTAATATTATAAATTTCCATTCTTGTCATGCTGTGTAACATAATTAAAGCTTGATGCAAGCTGAACTCACTTCTATGTTTCTGTTAAGAAATAATAAATTAAGGTAACACTTTATAATAACTACACCCTATGAATCATTAGTTAAGCATTGGTAAATAGTTAATTAATCATTTATAAAGCATTGTTCCTACATT
>JAZGTI010014804.1:0-13844 GCA_036877585.1 Botia kubotai
ATTTCAGAAATATCGTAATTATTATACATTCCAGGGAAAACATATTCTTGTTTCAGTGACAAAAATGCTTTATAAATATTTCATATTAAGTCATATTATTGTTATTGGTTCTTCCTAATGTAAAACTGAATTAAAATATTGTTGTGATTATTCTAATGAATTAAATCTGATGTGAAAAACAAGTATACTATCTAAATAAATAAATACATACACAGATCTAAATAAATAAACAAAATTCTACTTGCATAAATGCTGCTAAGGTTGATGCGCTTGAAACAGCATGTGTGTTGTGACGCATTATTGGCTCCACCTACAATGCAACGCAGACAAGGGAACCTCCAGAAGCAAACGCTGTACTACGTTAAACCGGTATTATAGACAAGATTATAACGTTCTAAGGACACCGATTAAAAAATCCTTTTATAACAGAGATTTTGCGAAGGGACGAAAACGGACAGCTATCTGTTTAAAGGTTGGTTTGGATAATGTCTGATTTTGTTGCTACTCTCTGCCCTTATAATACCATAATAAGAACAGCGCCGTCAGATAAATAACCAGCACCAAACGGTCCATTGTTTCAGCATCGTTTATATTCAGAAAAACTTTAACAACCACATGTTTTGTGATATTGATAATAATAGCCCATATTGATGGGCTGTTATTTATAACTTTGGCTACGCTTTTTGTTTATTTGACTGATATTATTTTTAACTGTGTTTTATAGCCATTGTCTTTGTCGGGAAAAAAAGCGACACACACAGGCCACCGGTGGTACTGCAGGTACTGGGAGTTGTAAGTGAGACATTGGGAGTCTGAATAATTTATCAGTGGAAAATGAGCTCGGAGGAGACGGCAGCTCCAGCGAAGACGGAAACAGACGACGATGGCGTGTCCTGGTGGTACCGGTGGATCTGCAAAATAGCTGGTGTTCTGGGTGGCATATGTAAGTATTAGAATTTGTGCCATGTTCACGTGGACCAATGTAGTAGCCTGGTGCACAATTACTGTGAGAGCTTTGTCTCTCTGTGGGCAGTGGCAACAGATACACATACAGGTGTATCAGTGTGTGAAGGTATTTGAAACTTTTCCGGAAAGAGATACTGTTTCACACCTCACATAATCAATCACACCCTGAATGTTACATGCAAAGGTTAAAGGGTTTTTGCATACTTTTATATTTCACATTAATGCACACCTGTGATGTCATGATGTTGAAAAGACATCACTTCCATACATACTATATTTTAACTAAAAAAATAGTTAAAAATGAATTTATATCAACCACAGTAGTTTATGGACCAATATATGCTGGTCATTTTTACTAATTTGGGGATATTAAGATGCTTCATCAGTTATAAACCATTGTGTGTCAATTTCACTCTAATAATCAATATACCTAACTTACTATATCATTACTATATAGGTAATGACATTATACTATGTCATTACAAAGACTCCATTGGTCAAACAGCATCTCACTTCAATGGAAAACTCACTCTGAGGTACTGTAGTCAGTTGTAAAGGTCTGTTATGGATTCTTATTGTGAACACAGTTAAGCTCAGAACTGTCATGGTAACACAGGTGTCATAGCAACAGCAACTTTCTGTTATCATCCTGATTTGCAAATCTTGTTTCCTACCTTCTGTCATGTCTTTTGTTAGACAGTGCCAGCAGTTTTTGTTTTTTATTGCTTAGATGGAAGTCTGGGGACCAGTAACACACATTCACTGATTATATTCTGATATATAACGATTTGGCCTCAGGCTGGGTAGTCAAATTTTTCCAGAAACACGTTTTGTCATGTTGTTTGAAAGTCTTTTCACATCCTGATAGCAATCACTAAGTAAAGTGGTCTAAATATATTTATATAAATATACTGGATATCTTCTGTGGAATGCAAAGGACCATAAAATGTTTGACCAATCATTGCATTCGGTCGGATCCTGTCATTCCTGTGTTTTTAATATCAACTTTAATAAATAAAGTTTAACAAATCTCACAACAGCCACTTTAACACACACGCACGCACGCGTAACCCAAATTTTAAACCTCTATCAAAACTATTCATACCTGTTTTTTTACAGGCATTGTGGTCCTGCTGTCATGTCTGTTCTTCAGAAACACATATCAGTCAACAGCTAATTATGTCATGTTAGGTTTATGAATAGACGAGGAAGCTACAATGCAGATTGAAAAGTTTATGACAAAAATCTTTCTCTGTGTTTCGTACAGCTTGTGCAACAATGGGCGTTTGGAACTGCGTGACTGTGCACCCATTAAACATCGCGGCTGGAGTCTGGATGGTGTAAGAACACGCATTATAATTCAGTTGTTGTTCTGTGTGTATTTGCATGGGAAGTTGTTTATGTCTTGTTCATTAATTTAACTGAAGCAGCTGTGGCCTACTGGTTAAAGAGTCAGGCTTGTAACCAAACGGTCACTGGTTCGATTCCCAATGTCGGCAGGTGTCATAACTGAAGTGCCCTTGAACAAGGCACCTTACCACCAATTATTTTTCATTGTTCACAAGTCACTACAATGTCTATTTACTGACTGGATGGGTTAAATTCAGATGACAAATTCAAGCATGGTGGGTCACCATACTTGGCCAGTCACTTTAAGACAAGCTATTTTTTCTCTTCTCTAGGTTAACAGCGTTTGTGTTGTTCCTCTGTGAGGTGCCTTTCTGTTGTCAGTTTGTTGAGTTTGCAAACCCAGTTGCGGCCCGTGCAGACCGACTGAAGCCCTGGCAGAAAGCGCTTTTTTATTGCGGGTGAGAGCCACTCTCCATCTCCTCTAAAACTCGTTTTCTCATGATTAAAACGTACCTTAATTTCTTCTCCCACAGGATGGCGCTGTTTCCTGTCTTTCTGAGCTTTTCCATCACAACCCTATTTGGGAACGCCATCGCTTTTGCTACGGGAGTGCTGTACGGACTCGCATCTCTTGGAAAGAAGTGAGTGGAATGGGCGTGGTCTTAAAAAGTTGATATATTTACATTTCTACACTTTCTGCGTTCATCTCATGAATATTAAATAAGTGATATTTTGCTTTGGGACTTCATCCCAGAATAGTAGTATACTTTGATTTTATGGTGACCGCATTAAAATGTATTACGTTATGTTTACATCTTCATTTATTAACTTTAATTTACATGATTATTATTAGCAGTTATTAAAAGTCAGACTTCAATGCACAAAATGTCCGTCTGTCTTTTTCAGAGGTGACGCGGTGAGCTACGCCCGATTGCAGCACCAAAAACAGGGCGATGAAGAAAAAGCTGCAGGCACCACAAATGATTCTGTGCCGTGAAATGCCCCCTTTATCTGCCCCACCTCCTCCACCTTCATTCCTTCTCCCTCCATCTCTCTCTCTCTCTCTCTCTCTCTCCCTCTCTCTCGCTGTTATTGGATTATTATTATCTGACTGAAGTAGCCTTTCACAGTTTGTCGGGATACAGATACACTAACCTCTGAGTCGGTGGAAGTCTGATTTCTGCTTTATTCGTGTGAGATTTATTTGATCCGTTAAGTCAGTGGGGTTTTAGGGAAATATTTTGATTCGCGCTCAAGTGCACAATTGTTTAGGGTTGTTTATTAAATCTTGAATGTTGTCTCACTTTATAAAAGTCATAATAAGTTGACCGTTTGTCATAGGTTTCCCTCACATACCTGTCCAATTAACTAAACATGCTTTTGTTTATTTTTGTTTATAAGTTTCTCATTTATAAAACCGAGAGCTGAAGAGAATGAATAACCGGCCTCATCTCTAATGTTAAACAACCTCAGCACCAGCACAGGGATTTGGGATTTTTTCCCAGAATTCTTTGTTTTGTGGATGACAACGTCATAAGAAGCATTTGTGACACTGAACAAACTCTTGTTTTAAAGTGAACATGTGCTCCAACAATTGCAGGGATTAAAAACAAGTGTGTATTTGTGTGCCTCTGCTAACAGGCCTTTACCCTTCAATCCTGTACTGTAGCTTGTTTGGTGTTCTTCAGTAGTGGAATGTAATTTTGCTGCTCTAAAAATCTCACTGCTGCTCTAAAATCTCACCGTCACCTTTATTTGATATTCAGCAGAAATGTATTTACTGTATGTGCTCACTGGTTATGTTTAAGAGCTTGTTTGTGTGAGTGTAATTATGAGTGACGGGGACATTTTAAAATGGCCCCTGGAGTTTCGGTTGTCTTGCTTTCCGTTTGCATCTCGCTGCACTCAAGGGCTTTTACTCTGGAACAAAAAATGACTCTGGAATAAGTTTGATGTTGCTTGCTTCATTTTGTTTAGCATGTTTGGCAAAGATGATTGTGCGGGAAAATGGCTTTGGTTCTGAACAAAATCTAGACAGTTTCTTGACAGTTTCTAAAAGCTAAAATCCTTTCTCAAAACAAACCAAACTACTGCATCTACCTGAACCAGTCTCAACACTGACTACTGACAGTATGAAAGCCAGTGTTACAAAATAAAACAAAAGATTAGAGGTCATTCTCTCCTGTTTTGTGTGTTCCCACTGTTATGGCATTTTTTCAGTATAAATGTAAAAAATTTGCACAAATAATATTTAGCAGGGAAAGGTTTTTCCAATAATACTAAGAATACAACTGTAAACTAGTTAGATATCCAAACCCACCAGCAAATGAACCAGCTTAAATTCCATTAAATAGGTTTCACCCATCTAGAATTCACCCAACTTGTTTCCGAACTTCCTCTTGTACATTACTAATTTTTTGTACAATATCTTTCAGCTTTTGGAGATACATTTATAGAAGTGTCGATACAAACAACTTGGTCACTATAACATTATAACATTTGGTCCTGAGACACCTCATAAATGTGATTCAGTCTCCTGTAGTCACAATAATCACAACATTTCCATACAACCACACCAACAAATGAATGATAAAAAGAGGAATTTTGGAACAGTAATATTGTAAAATTGTTACAACCTAAACATTTTTATTAATTTGGCTGTGACACTATCTCTGTGTGTTATGTATTTGTTTTATTAATGAAATTAATGAACAGATTGATTTTGCAATGGTGTGTCCTAACCTCCCATCCAAGAGGATTTTTCCTTATGTGATAATTAAAGACCTCAGTCTATGACTTTATGACTGCCTGTTTTGAGTTTTTCTCTGTGTGTTTATAATGATACAAACTCTGATTCATTAAGCAGTACGGTGTGCTGTACTCAATGCCCTTTAGTTGTGGCTAAATTTACAAAACAGATTTTATACAGTAGCTGGAGAACAGGTAAAAACAAAGAAACCCAATGTGTCAAATGTCATTTTATAGCTATTCAGACCTCATTATGAAGAATATCAAGTAATATTTACACAGATGTCATCTCATTTTAGACGAGATTAAAATTTTACATTGAAATTACCCGGTGTAAAAATCTCTGTACAGTAAAACTTAAACTCTCTGTGTTTCTGAATGTACAACTGCTATAGCGTAGCATTAAAATATACAACGTCCAAGATTCAACTGTACAGACGAGCTGAACTTTTTAACCACATTTACCAAACAATCTTGATCAATAAAACAGGATTCTAAAAGATCAGAAATAATTAAGATGACTAAAAGTGTGTGTATGTTTCTGAGTATGTTCATTTGCACAGATATTTTCTGGGCTGATCTGAGATCAGCTGGTCTGTCGGTGAGGTACTTTGGGTTTCCATGGATTTTTACCCACAGATCTGCTGGCTTTTAGCTCCGCCTCCCACTGCTTCTTTACCAGAGTGTACAACCTCATGGCTGCCTGAGAATCTTGAACCTGAGACCCACACAAACAAATTAGTCAACCGCAAAACAAAACAAACAGTGATATCTAAACACTGGGAAGAAGTGCCTGGCTAAAACAAACCCTAGAATACTGTATTTATAGTAGCTCTCTTGATAAATTGCTTGTGATGATTCCTCATTTGTATGTTCCAGGATTTTGACTATTTTAACAAAGAACAAGTGCTGAACACATTTGGAATGTAATTTTTTTTTTACACTCAAACTGTTACATTAACAATAATTAATACATTATTAATGACAAATAGTGTATTAAAATAGTGCTCTAGTGGTCTTAGACCCCAATATATTTATTAACAGTCATATACAGTGCCCTCTATAAGTATTGGGACAGTAATGTAAACATTGCACTGTAAGTAATATCAATAATATATGGTAAATGTACAGAATGTCACATTTTTCACTGCTTTTCTGTTAGTCAGCTCTCTCACGATCACATGACTCTAAATACACATAACAAAACTTATACTACACGCTCCCTGCTTTTAATGTGTGTACAAATAATAACAACAGGACACAGCTGATCCCTTACAAACACAATTGTGACTTAGACTCACATTAGACAGAGATGAAACTTCGCTGTTCTTCCAAATTGATAAAAAAGTGTGCGGAAACAGTCAAATAACAAAATGTGACAATGTACTTTTGCCTCACATTTATCTTTTAATTATAAAAGATTTAATGACTTAATACTCCTAATACTGACCCATCAAGGTCAAGCAGAGAGCATTTCATTTCAACACCAGGAGCACATGGAGTTGTAATGTTTTCAGACTTACAGATGAATGTTCACCCTTCTGTACTTGAACATTGAGAATCTCGTTGCATAAAACCCTCAACGCCGGACGTCCGCTCTGAGAATCAGCACACGAGACAGAAGCCATTATTAGCCTCAGGTAATATATAGTGTGTGGTCACTTATTAGTTTAACAGAGATTTTAAGACAGACTGTTGTAGTATTACTAACCTTTACCCTCTGTTTAAACGGTTTGTATTTCTGTGTGTCTCTGATCATCTTCCTTGGATGATTCAACAATAAAATCTATAAATAAGATAAGGATGCCTTAAATAAATCTGAACGATAAATTAATGTAATACGAAATTATTAATCCCTTAAAGGAACAGCTCACTCGAAAAAAAAAATCCACGTGCTGTTATTTATTTTTTGTGGAACATAAAAGAAGAATTGATTTTAAAATATATACCGTTCATGAATTTGATTTACTATTTAATGTTTTTTCATGGTGTTTTAGTAACTTACTGAGGACGAGTAAATAATAAACAATTTTCATCTGTGCTCGAATTAATCCTTTAACACAGCAATCATTCTGTTAGCAGAGTCATTTTACTGTACCTTTAAATCATTGTGGATGGCATGTCCCACTAAAATTCTTCCTTTTAGAATCTCAGCCACTTCCTTCTGTACTGTCCTGATGTCCTCACCTACCATAAAATCACACTTATTGCAAGAGTTTATCCAGCAATCAAAACACATACTGACACATTAATGACCACGAGTAGTAAAGCGAAAATAATAATATAATATGTAATATGTTTTTTCCTCACCGTGTTCAATATCCTCCGGTCTGATGCCGCTAACAGCGGTCCTGTAATCGGTGACCTCCTCTGTGGGTTTGACATATTTATCATAAATACATTTGCCAAAGAGGTTGACGAGCGAGACTCGTGCTAAAATGCTTTCCTCCCCATCAGGGCCGACGCCCACCATCTCACAGTCCATAGCAACAGCACGGGTTAATCTGAAATCACCATGACAACACGAGTGATTAGCTGACATTACAACGAAGACATTTCACAACATCTTATAAGAGAGTACCTCAAGACATCACTCACTCACCCCTCGAACCCGTGTTCTTTCACAAGGGCTTTATCTGTGCTCTCTGTGTCGCTCTTCAGTATTTCATTAGGTTTCTGTATGATGTCAGCAGCCTCGGAGCCCACCGCAGCCTTAATGTCATCAGGGTCCACATCATCAAAACAGATTTCAGGCCTGATAGAAAACTGAGGGTTATTTGAAAGCAAATATATGTTGGCATTCGACCTCATTTTCAGTCATAAGACAATAAGCCCCAGTAAATGTTTTCAGGGATAAAGCGATAGACATACTCTGTGGTTTTCTTTTCCTCTTTTTCCGTCTTCTTTTGGTTCATTGGTTTCTCTTTGTCTTCCTTTTTATCTTTTCTCTTCCTTGTCCCTGCTTTGCGTCCTGTTGAGTCTTTTCCATTCCTTAAATCTTTCTCTCTTCTTCCAGACCTTTCCTCAGCAGGTTTGACATCACGTAAGGGTTTATTAAAGTGTCTGACAGGTTTCTGAGAGTCTTCGGAAAGTGACACAGTTTTCTGAGGCTGTTTTCCTTTAACATCGGCATCTTTTGGCTGTTTGCGGTTTTCAGGATTTGGTGTGATAATCTACAATTTAAATGTTTAAAAACATCCCTGAGAAACATGTAAACCAATAATTCACAATATATCATAATGCCATTCAGAGAGTTCAACAGGGTTGTCGTGGTAAAACATTTAAAAACCTCTTACTTCCAGCAAATCCTTACAGTTGCATGAAAACTCGTGAGCGTCTGTTGGTGGCATAATGCTTATCTTAGCAGGTTTGGCTTCCTCCTTTGACGTCTTTGGTTTAGAGGCTGACAATGTCTTCTTTTTTCCGCAATGTCGCTGCTGCTTCTTAGTAATTTTTGACTGACCATTTGTCTGAACACCGTCATCGTATGTCCTGAGCTTAACTTTAGACATTTTAAGACTTATATTAAGTCACCCGAATAATTAAAAACTACACACCCGTCGCTGACCCTACTGGCACTGTTGATTTACATGTTTACAAACTGCATTGTGACATTTACCAACTATTTACATGCATTTTATAGCGTCTAAAGATCCATTTGAAAACATTAAATACAAATAAAACAGTAGGAAAATACCTGCCACTATACCGTGACCAACACCCCTATGAAAGTTTCTGTGTAACAGTAATATGGGTCGTTCAGAAACAATAACAAGTGACACAACGTTCCGCCCTGTAAAACGTAGAGATTAGTATTTAGTATTTAACTTAGATAGCATTAACTTTTATTATTTAACTTTATTTTAAGTATAACACCTTAAAAATAATTATAATGTTAAATTTATTTCATTTTACATTGTTTGTGTCATGGTAGACAGCACTGATTATATTTTAGCTAGGTAAAAATGTGAGTTTGCTGTCAATGTAATCTTTATTTTTTACATTTAGATTTAAAAACATCCTTCAAGATTTTGATTTTTCAATCTTTATTTTTATTTTATAATTTGAACAGATCAAACAATCTAGGACATTTTATATACAACCATTCATGTTCACTCCCATTGTAGTATATTAGAAACAGTGCAAAAATCACCCTGCCCAGAGAATTGTGCGCTGCCAGTACATTAACATAATTGTATTATTTACATTTTAAAAAGAGAAAGAAAGAAAACAGTTTAAACAATTAAAAGATTCCTGTGCACATTTCATCCAAAACTTAAACCCAAACTTATATTACACAACATTCAGTGCTAAAATGCTTCAACTTGCCTGTGGATACAAGTTTAAACATAATTCTTTCATCAAAATATTATGAAATACATCAACAGTACTTATCATTTTCTGCACGACAATAACAAATAGTCCAAGACTACAAAAGAAAAACAGTTAACATACATAAGAACACAGTGTCTGTTTTTGGAGTGCACTGCTTATAGTGCAGTATACACTGCGCTACTATGTTTAATTCAGTAAGATGCGTCCAGCTAGCATTTAAAAATGTAATTATTTAACATTTTCAATGCAGTTGTAACAAAGCATCTTAACCTTTGGCAGTTCGGTCACATAATAAGTGAAAAAAGAGGAGTACAAAATAGATGCTGATATTGCTCAAGTTGATCAAGAAAAGCACATTGCATTGTGGGATACAGGATTTCATGCAGCATTGTCTGTATAATGCACATTTTAACAAATGTATTAAGTCATTTAGGTATTTTCAAAACGTATAGAAAGCCTGCATACAGTGAACAGTTTACATAATGTAAACATAGCATGATTAAAGTGTGCTATAATACAAACATAACTAATGACAGTGTTTATGACTGGGAGTTTTGAAAGGTCTTGGAAATAGAGTGGAATGATTAAAAATGTATGCAAATAAAGGTAAAAATGCTATCATGTTAAAAATGAGCAAATATCAGTTGAGAATGTACATAAATTTGTGATCAAAACTGTCTGCCGACCGTACCCCGATTCTCAACAGTACATAATTATGATTTATAATTTGTATGTCAGTTTATCATTGAAATGTCACTTTGACAGTCACGTATTCTGTTTTATTTACAAACATGCTGATGTCATTGTCTTTAGCACTACTTGCTTATTAGAAGCCAATGGGAACATGTAGCCAGATTTTTGTCTATACAAAAGACAAAAGATTAGCAGTCATTAGGTTATTTCCATTTTGTGTGTGACGTATCAGAGTTTGGGTGGTCTGTGGGCGTGTCCTGTGGGCTGAGACTACTGGGGACATTTTCCAGTACAGATTTAGTTTGGGTTTTTCCATTTACAAAAGCTGTGTACAGAAAGTGCCGTTGTTTTGTGTGTTAGTATGCAGGTTTGTAGAGCAGCTGTCCGCTGAAGAGTCTGCGTTTGAGTTCCTTCCACAGGAGGCTGCGTTCTCTCCGAGAGCCCTTCATAATCCCGCGGTTCTCTTGAGCTCTGCGCGACAGGTAAGGGATTACCTCGTTCACTGGACCGTATGGAACATACTTGTACACGGGGAACCCTGCCTGACCTGCTCATACACACACACACACACACACAGATGGACTTGATAAGCCCCACTTATTGGTTTTACCCAACTTTTGCATTACACTGATGGACAATCAGGAAATACCATCTTAAGGTGGTCAAGCTGGTTATTGTTACATAGTAACTGCTTTGTTGCTCAACCAAGGTAGCCTACAAGGTCCACTGGCTAATTGTCTATTTGATGAACCATCTTGACCAGCATGGACAGCTTAGAAACCATGAAAAAAAACAACCACCAACCTAAACTGTTGTACTTATAATGTTTGGGGTTCACTTAAATCATAAATGTTTATAAATTAATTTCATTACAGTCTTTTTACTTTTATCTTGCTTACACAAATAGAAACGTGTTTTTTAATGATTAAACAAGAACATCTGTTCTTCTTTATTCCACTCACCCAATGGAAAGCTGATCTGGTCACACATTCCCAGCAGCTGGCCAAAGTAAACCTTATTCTCTGTTGGAGAGAGACCCATCTCATTCATCCTGTACAGAAACACACACACACACACACACACACCATTAGTCCAGATACTGAGCAAACAGCCCAATCTGCACAATAATTAGCCTCTACCTGTCCTGTATCTGTGTGTATGTGTGTGTGTGTGTATGTGTGTACTTGTACATCTATCTTTGTGAGAACCAATGTGACCAGTTATACCATCAGAGTGAGGACAAAGAGAGAAAAGTGAGGACATTTTGGCCGGTCCTCACTTTCTGACACCTCTTTAAAGGGTTGTTTGAGGGTTAAGACTTGGTTTTAGGCAGTTAGTTGGGATGGTTAAGGTTAGAGTAAGGGGCTAGAGAGTCAATGAATGTCCTCACAAAGATAGCTGTACAAACATATGTGTGTGTGTGTGTGTGTGTGTGTGTGTGTCTCACTTTTTCAGAGTGAATTTGACTGTATCCTCATTGTGAGACGCCACCATAACATTTGCCACCTTGTTGAGATGAATCTCCTCCAGAACGTATTCCAAACACCTTTTAGAGAGAATCAATCATTAATCTCACCTTCAGAATTTCAATCAACAACACAGACGAGAGAATGAAATGAAAATAATTCCCAAATATGTGCTTTTGTCTGTAGCAATGTTACATAATAACTTTGCCCCAGCAATGCTCGTAAACAGGTGCACAAATCTTTGTCTGTGTTAATATTTACAGTGCAGAAGCACCTTAGTAACAAAACAGAGGTTGAAAAACAGGCTTAGCACTGGCACACACGTGTGTTTGTGATTGAATACAGCTGTCATGTGTCTGACTACATAAAACTAAGGGTACATTGTGCTAGTAAAACTGTGAGACAATCACAGACACATTGAAGGTGTAGAGGGGTCGTTTTCTGGGAATACTGCAGAATACTGAACTTACATTATTAGATTTACTCTGTTTAGCGTGTAAATCGATATCAGCCGATTTGCATATATCATATTTGCATATACCATTGCATTTTAAAATGGTAATACCTAAATATAATCTTTTTAATATAAAAATATAATGCTTTGTCTATGTGGCTGTTTTACAAATGTTTTATGCATCGTCTGAGAAATGCAGAAATAGCTTTTGTTAGCCATTGTAGTACTTCGGTCCTGAGGTGGAAAAGTATGATGACTTTTTACAGGAACCTTTTAAAGTAAAATGACTAAAAATGGAAAATCCTGAATACTGGAGCAGGAAGCATAACTTGACACGTGAGCTGATATTTACTTGTGGTACATCCTGTTGGTGGCTTCATAATCAGGGTTGATGGGATCTTCGTAGCCGATTTCTGCCGCGCGAGATCTTTCCTGATACATGTACGCGCCGCGGACCAGCTTAGCGCCGAAGTACCAGCCTTCCCGACGAGAGAGCTCCACATCCACAGACACATTGTCATACGCCTCCTATACACACCCACACACACAGAAATTAGTTTTTTTATGCTTTGTGAGGACTTTCTATAGACATAATGACTCTTATGCTGTACAAATTAAATATATTCTATCCCCTAACCCTCACACTACCCCTAAAGCCAACCCACACACAAATCTTTTGACATTTTCACATTTTCAAAAAAGCATCATTGTTTTTCATTATTTCATCATTTTGTTTTTCATCATGTTTAATAATCAATTTCCCTTGTGGGGACCACTGACAATGTAGGTGTGTGTGACTTTTACCAACTGTCCCCACAATGGTAGTAAAAAACACACACACACACACACACACACACACACACACAGTTTTTAGACTTCATCATGTGATCCATTACAGAACTAGACCAACAAAACGGGACCAAATGACTGTCATAAAGACATTAAAAGCATATGGAAGTTGTATTTGGATCACGCTCTGACCCTACGGAACAGAAAGTTTACTCAGCTTAGTCATTCTGACTCATTCAGTTATTGTGAAAAGTGTGACGTTGATGTCTGAATCATGAATAAAACACGTAATCCTTCACATTGTAGTCTGATAATAGGGTCGTCTGGGCGTGTGCGTGCAGATCGCTGTTCAGATCAGGTGGTACATGAAGTACATTCTCTCAGGTGTGTGTTTGTGTGACTCACTTTAAGGTAGCACTGGTAGGTGTTGAAGATGTTGGGCTTTTCTCTGTTGAAGATCCTCTGCATCTCCAGCGTCAGTCTGCTGATCGCCGGCTGGAAATACGTCTGCTCGGCATCCACCATCAGTCGCACACCGTTCTGCACAGCATGCTGAAACACACACACAGGAACACACACACACATTCAATATACACTGTTACATAACCATCTGTAGCGCTCAAAGGAAGTTTAGCTTTTTCCACAATGTTGTTCTTACAAACAACAGGATGTTACAGCTAGAGAATGAAACAAAAAGAACAAGAGCAGCCTGCCAACCTTTAAAACCTGTCAACAGCTTATTAAACAAGTACAAACCAAGTGTTTAATTGCCCTAAAGTCGAAGTATAAAAACGGCATTAATTCTCACGGTAACAAATGGAAAACTACTCCAGTGACAGAGTCATAGATATACATATATAAGTCATATATATATATATAAAGTCATATATACATTTACATTTACATTTAGGCATTTGGCTTTTATCCAAAGCGACTTACATTGAACTTTACTACACATTGATCATTATACATTAAGTATGTGCAATCCCTGGGATCGAACCCATGACCTTGGCGTTGTTAACACCATGCTCTAACCACTGAGC
>JAZGTI010014805.1:0-13844 GCA_036877585.1 Botia kubotai
TCAATGAGACATTTAGAAACCAAAATTGTGCATTTTCATATTCGGCTTGCATGTTAATAATTTTGTCTATTTGAAACAATTTGTCAGTTAATAAATGTCAGTATTTAATTTTACGACCTTTTCTACAATAAATCAATTTCATACTGTGATGGGTCATCACTTAGTCCCATATAAAATCTGGACGGCGGATGATGTTATGTCACAATTATGCAAATAATATATATTATTATGCACGCACAAAAGGTTGATGTACAGTTCTGTAGGTGTTTTGGTGTACATTTAAATATAATGCACAGTATGTGATAAATTGTTCCTTGTTGTTATGAACTAATTTACATGTGTGCTATGCTGAATAAATAATCAATTATCTCTATTGTAATCAACTGTGAAACGATACTGTCTTCCAAAGAGTGCTGGGAAGAATGTTTCAGAGGAAGGGGTGTGTGTGTGTGTGTGTGTGTGTGTGTGGAGGGGGGTTGTGTGGAAATGTCCGTGTTGATCTCACCACACCCTCCTGAGTCATTCCTGCAGTCTCACATAGATGACTATGATGTCATCGACGAGAGCCCTTATCACAATGGCGCAGTCATTTCCATGGTCACAGCAATCCTGTGCTTGGGTCTGCTATGTGGTTAGTAATGTCAGATAACCGGGAACGTTCTCATTGGAACATTGGCTAATGTTATCTAAGGGTTCTATCAAAGTTGTCAAAAACATTCTTGCAGTAACATTAGCAGAACGTTTTTAATGTTATATATCATATATCAGAAATGTTATTCTTAAGTTGTTGGTGAAATGTTTTGAAAACCTTACAGAAGTCAATAAGTTATTAGCATTACTGTTTGAATAACGTTAAAAAGTGTCTAAAAAACTTCGTTCTGAATGTTCCTAGAACATTCGTTTATATTGCTTAATGGAAATGTTAGGGAAACATTCTTACAACCTTAAATTGTAGCTGGGTATGCCCGTGTTTGAGGGTACATCACTCACAGCCAGCCTTGAAGGGCCTGAAGTCACAGACCAGTACTGCCTTTCATACTAACAGGGCTCTGGAAAATCTGGGCTTTGTCCCAAACAAACACAAATATAAATATAAATGAAACTTGGGAGTACTACAGCACAGAGTACTATGGAATTAATTATTATAATTAAGTGGTTCTGTCTGCAAGGAGATTCGATGTTAGTCATAATGAGGCCAGTTGTGGACTGATAAACATGGCCCTGGAGAGTATATTCCGCAAATGGAATTCATGGGTGTTTTGTAGCCAGTTCAATCAAACCGCCGGGAATGATGTTGACATGCGTTTGCATTATTTAACATCTAACTGACTTTTCTGACTCAAAGTCTGATGGCTGAAGCCTTTGATTGGGGTCTGGTGAGCTCCACCTTGTGGCCCGTGCCTCTATATAGAAGCCAGTTTTATTAGGGAAACAAATGTCACGGCTGACTAAATGCAATGGCTTAACAGAAAGGAAATTATGAGTACTTACACCTACAGTGAGAATTATCGGGCGTGGAAATGTCAAGTTTTCAGCTTCTTTTCCTGTCATGTAAGTCACCCATTTACGACTACAGAACAAAATGCGTTTTAAACACTGTTCTTCTATGTTGTTATGAGCAATTTAAGCCGTGACATTTAATGTAAGTTGTCTGGTCTGTTCTAGGGTGCGTGAGATAAGTGTAATATTCAACATCGTTTCTCATGCATGGGTAAGACTCTCAGTCAATGACTTATCATCTGTGGCCTGTTCTTTGCTAGAATGCCTCGGGCACTCCTCTCTATTAGGTTCATCTGCCGCACAGCCCTATTTTGTAAAGCCAGTCACCTGGGAGGTGTTCCATTTTACTATAAGGTCCACAAGGGAGCTAGATTGAGAAGTAGGTGAGTGAGAACATGTGGGAGTTTAAAATACTGTGATGAAACTGAAAATAAACCGTCATCTGAACGTTCTTTCAAACGCCTCCTGTATTTGTCTCCTTCAGGGTCCCTTAAGTCTAACAGCATCTCCGTTGCTTAGCGTTTTATAGGACTACTGCTCGATCATGTATATTTATATGCTTAATTATATTTTGCATTGATTGGTGGGCAATGACAGACCGTAGACTAGATAATGATCTTATGGGTTCTGTAATGTCCCTCCTAAATTTGGTGGAAGAAGTTAATGAGCTACTCATAGACGGGTTGCATGCATTGAGTGTTTTGCTTGAGTCATATTTCAACATATCTGAGTCATATTGTTGCCTATTGTCGTAACTGTTGCTGATAAGAAAGCGCTTTGATTGGTTACAGACACCCAGTCAGACACAAAAAGGCGTACGAGTCAAACAGAGCATAAAGCAATTAATACGGCGCATTTCGATCGTCAGCAGTAATGAGTGAAGCCTCTTAACGAGCCCACCGTTATAGTGGCTTAGTCTCCGCTGATTCACCGATAATACAAATTAAGTCTGAGTCTCTCATCGACTTATGCAGTCACCGAAGGACTGCTTTTAATGCCTGAGATGTGGCTGTCTGGCTGTCATAAATTTCTGCACATTTTCACAGTCCACGGTAGGCTGCCACGGAAACTGTCATTCAAAGTATTTTGCTATTTAGAAGTCAAGTGGCTTAGAGAGAAAAAACTCCAAGATTGGAGGCACCAAATGCGACACTCATTTCCTGTTGAGCTGGGTCAATGCGAGGGTTTCTAACCGACACCCGGTGAGTCAGCACAGATTAATACAGTCACCGCGAATATATTGAAGATGGAGTTCATTTAGGGTCTCGCTGGCCTGGTGTGATTGAGATCTATCAAACCCACGCCACGGGGCTTCTGCTTGCTTTACCTATTATTGACCCACGCTCCCGAGGTTATTGAACAGGACCAGAGAACACTGTAATTACAATAGTGTGATAATGTATGCATTTCTCCTGAGAATCGATACAAAAGAAAGCCTGATGGAAGCTGGGTGATGACGATGACTTCCTGGATTCATTATCTGAATAATAGCGCTATTACGAGCCTTGTAAGTCAGCCCAAGACAAAAGACACACTGTGGCTTTAATATATTTTTCCACTGACAGCCATTCAGAAGTAGCCCTGCATATATTTTCTCTGTCTGGTGTCTTTATCATCACAGCTCAGAAAAGTCACTAATGAAGGGCTTGGGACTGTACGCGTTCCTGCGGTGCTATCAGCCAATTAGCATTGCAAGTATTTATTCTGACTGATTTTCAACCCTTGAGTCTGTGACCTCTAAAGTTCACTGAACCACTAAACTACAAAATATTACACATCATGATTAAGATTCCAAACAAGTCTTTGCAGCAAACCACTAGTTCAACCAATGTTTATTCAGAATGTTTAAGTCATCTAACAAGGTCTATCTGTCCTATCACTCAGTCATAGAACTTTCAATGCTCACTTTGTCGAAGAACATAAAAAAACAAGTTTCAGATTGGGTTTCCGTCTCAAATGTGCAGCCATCCAAGTTCACTGCCCTATTACAGTGTGAAGCACGGGTCACCAGGAACAGCACAATGTTACACCTCTCCCAGACCACAGTGAGGAGATTCAGTGTTAAATTTCTGCGTCGTTACTTTGACGCTCATGCTTTCCGATGAAGGAACTTCATTTAACGGAGAAGCACACCGAAACTGTGCTTGCAAGGTTGTTTTTGGTTTCAGAATCACTGATGATGTGTCAATACATCACAGTGGTGCAGAGCAGCATGAAGTTCAGTGAGTCACAGGAGAAATGTGAAGCAGAGCAGGGAAGATTGTTCACATACGAAGAAGAAGGTTTTCACACTTTAAAAAAGGAGATTTTTAAATAATGGTGGCAAAAAGTAGAATCTGAGAAAGAGTGAAGAGAGTGAGAGAGAGAGCTGAAGTCAAATGTTTATTTTCATGAAATATTTCTCTTAATCACTTTTTTGTCTGTTTTCAGTTAAATTATATATAATTACGATACATTTTTTTTAGAAAAATTGTGTAAGATAATTTGTTAACCTTAAGTAGCCGTATTGTCTTAGACAGTTTTCCTTTTCAAGCACATTTGTCTTATTTTAAGTATGTTTACTTATTTCAACTGAAAACAAGACAAAAACAGATTAGGTAAAAGATTTTTTTCCAGTCAATTCATTATTAAAGGATAAAGTATATCAATTAAATTGAAAAAAATACAAATGCTTTAGATGGCAGTCAAAGCTCTTTGCTATGCATTTCTCAAGATGTTCTGGATGTTACTACATGCTTAAAATGTTGGGTTATAAAATGCTATTGAGTGTTTTGTGTTACCTAACATTAAGATACGTCCATTCTTCTGCCTAGCTGCAGAGGGATACATCACAGCCACACATGGTGCTACTGTAATGCATGACTCTGCAGAAGAATTCTATTGGCTGGGTTAGTGACTGGGTCAATCTCATTGGCCGTTAAAACAATAAACCCCTCCCTGCACCCCAAATATCTCTGACATCACAACCATATTTTAAATGATGGGGTGTGGGCTTTGCATCATTTTTAACAATGTGCTCAATCAGAACATGTTTTTGGTGAAATAAAGGTTTGTATATATTTTTGATCTATGTCATTACAGTTATGTAAATGATTTTATTTTATGCAATGCACCACATGTACCCCATGTTTGTTAACTGGACAGGATGGATGAGTCTTTTCTGTGGAAAAGGGAAAACAGAGACAGGCCGAATACAGCCAAATTAAAATGCAATAATTAAAGTAAAATGCGTATGTAATATGATAAATGTCTTGAGTTTTTATTTCTCTGAACGACAGCTTATGATTTGTTTACTTTATATGTTTAACTTTAATTTCTAAAAAGTTTAAATAATATTGTTGTATACAACTGAAGAATATTTTGTATTAAGAACTGTATCGTTCAAAAATAAAGGATGTATCATGTAAACACAGTAGAGTTTATGTAAAATTTTGTATAGAAATATAATGAGATAAAATAAAAAGGTTAAAAGGATAAAGGATAAAATAAGGTTGGGTCTACTACGTGACATTGGAGATCAAAAATGTTTCTGTGCGGTACTCATATGCAGTACGCAGAAACGTTATATTACCAATCACAGTAACAGTCTGTGGTGGGACAGTCCAAGAGCAGAGGCTTCTGGGAAATCTCCGTCTGCAGTGGTGCCATACGGTGACAGCTCAGTGGATTGAGGTACAATGGTGAAATACAACCTGAGCGGATGGTAATAAATGTCCAGTCATGGCCCCTGCACTGCACTGTAAACAATCCATGACTTGTTGACAGTCGAGTATATCTTCAATCATGGTAAAATGACTACCTTAATGTACTGTCAAGTGCAGTTTATCCTGTTTTATTTTACCCTGTCAATGCATCCCAATAAGAGGGAACAGATGGTTAATATTGGAACTTCCCAGGCATTTACTGCCGGTAGCAATGCCATGTAACAAGGAACACGGACTCCAGAAGCCATGTGATCCATGAGGTTTTTTAGCTGAGGAGTCGCGATTCCATTTTCAGACATGCTTGCATGTTGGGAGAAACTGTCCGTTTTTGACAGTCTCATAAACAGCCTTTGCTCTGCCTTCTGTATAACAGAAACAGCTCTGCCACACTGCTCTCTTATATAGCCAGTGTCAACAGCACTGATTACAGACATTATTAGATTATCAATACACAGAGATTATAAATTAATTCTCTATTATCACACACATATATATATATAGTGATTGACTACAGGTCTGTAGAAAAACTGTTAATTGTTTGGCATTTTCAGAAGGCCAAAATCCAAATTGCACAGTGTTGCTTTTATTACCTGCATCCGCTAATTGACAGGAAAACACAATTTTCCTAGAACAAGCGGCGCCGGTGTAGTTCAGCCTTCATGGTGGTTATTAAACACAATTCTAATGTGTAAAAAAACATTTTAACCTTCTCACCGACCGCATTGCCATTTCATTCTCTTCCTGCTGCTCGCCGAGATATTGAAATATTTGAGAACTCATTTGCTGTGAACATGTGATTCATCTGCGTCTTCTCGTTTTGATACGGGGATCAATTTGTCCAATTATGAAGTGAAACTCAAACGACATCCTTTCATGCTTTCATTAAATTTTGCATGATTGCAAACAAATTTACTCTTATTTGCATGCAAGCAATTACGGGGAATGAATATAGGGAGGGTTGAATCAAACGACTTCTCTCCTGTTATCCAGGATGAAATTTAAATCAAATCCATAACAAACATCAAGTAACACAGACATAAGCTTTTCAGTGTCCATTAGGCCATATGGGGACATCAGAGCAGTATTTGAGCTACAAACAGCCGAGCTCTGTTCTCTGAAAACAAATCAAAGATACCTTTTTCGCTGTCACATTTTATTTTCTTCTATGTCCTTCTTTGTACTGAATCGGTAAATGCTTTTTCTCATATTTTATAAAGCAGAATAGCAAAGCAGTAGATAGGCTAAAATAAACCATCTTTATTATTAATGTACTTCATTACAATGTCCATTTGGTTGTTTTATGTCCCTGCTACTAACCCACAAGTGCAGTAAGGAGACAGAGAGAGATTGAGGTGAGACAAGAGGGCAGTGAGACATAAGGACACATCGTAATAGCTACTGAGAGCCTTTAAACTTATGTGGCTCTCCTGTGCCTTGTTCTCTGAGAGAGACTGCTTGCTATAGCACCAAACCCAAGGCCCTTCTCATGGCCCATTCCTCGCTGTGATTGCTCTGGCTTCTTTCTACAGTAAATATTTCATATACTGTTCGAGGTAATGTGCACAAGGGAAGCGCAGATGTGAAATATTGATGCAAACAGATGTTAAGGTTGCATCCTTACCAAATGGTGCTCATGTATTTAAAAGGAGCAACATTGATTAAATCATTTCCAAAGCCTTTTACGTGATGTATTGCAAATATACACGGTTTATCACCACTGGCTGGTCATCTGGAGAGCAGATGTCTTAGGCCAAACTGAAGTGTTTTTAATGCATATGCCTCCAAGTAACTTCAGAAATGTCAGGAGGTATCGGGGCTTTAAATGTCTCCAGATAAAAACAACGAGAGAAGAATACGTCGGCCAATCCACATCTATATGTCATTCAAGCTCAGCCCAGTGACACAGCATAAAGGGCTGTCTGTCAGTTTTGTCCTTCACTATGTCTCCACACTGAAGCGCCGCATTTGATTGGCTGACAGCATAGAAATGGGTCACATATTCCAAGGTTATTGTGTTTATATTCCACAGAAGCGGGCCGCATATTCGTAATCCATATAATACACTAAAATGGGTCAGGAAATTATCTGTATTTTCTCAAGGGTCACCATGTTTGCCGCACAGAGAGACATTCAAAAGATTTCTTACAATGAAAGAGTCCAAATAGCCTTGTGCAATTTTTCATTCTTGAGTCTTTTCTCTCTGCGTTCCACTAAGAGTGAATGGAGGTTTATGCAGCTTTGAATCGCGTCTCCTCACCAGCACGCCAAACTAGAGTGACATAAATAAACCAATTGAATTGTGGGAAATGTGTCCAATGAAGCATTAAGGCTCGTGATCCGGTCAGTGCACAGCATGCCAAAGAAATTTAAAATAATTTTTTGTTAGCGTTGATTTTTGATAACACCTCCTCCTACCTGCTGGGCATGACTTTATTGCACGTTTGCAGCTAAGATGCATAAAATAAAAATAAAAAGTGAAAAAATAAAAGTAGAGAATAAAGCAATGGTGCATACTTGGTAATATTTAAACCCAATGAAATTGTTTGATGAGTGCAGCTTCTCCTGTGCTGATGTACTTTCTCTGGAAATGGGAACAACGGGCTCATCCCTTTTCCTAAAAAGCCAGTGGCCTTTAGTTTATTTCACAATTATGAACCATAATTTGCTACTTGCCACTGCTAGCCTGTGGTAGGTAGAATTAAGGGGAGAGATATTTTCATTTCATTGAACAAAGATTTGTATGCCCCTGAGCACAAGATGAGTCTTTACAATTTTGGCCTTTTTTCCCAATAGAAAAAAATACTGTTCATTTGAAATGCATAAATCTGCTAGAAGTTCATTTGGGGATGCACTATAGCATAGAAGGATAGACAAACATGGCCTACCAGCCACAAAACTACAATTTCTTTAACAAATAAAGTTACAAAAGATTGGCATCTAGAGATTGGCTCTGTGTTACAAGAACACCATTATTGTTTAATATGTATCTACTACAGCAAATGGACCAGTGGGCAAGCATACACATACATCTAAAGAGGCAGAGAGAAAAACAAACCTTTCCGTCTACTGCCTCATAAGGCTATTTGGCCCTAATCTATTATCATGTTGTTTTGACCATTATTACTGGGTTCCCTTTTCACCTCTGATTCATCACAGCTGCACATTTAAAAGCTCACTATAACCTACATAAAACACACACACACACACACACATAGAGTTCAGGGTACATACCATAACGCGTGGGTCATAAATTAAAATCATTTTCTTTTCTCACAAGACCATGTGACCTCGTTAACCACTTCCTTCTCTCCTACTCTCTCTATATGCAGGCATAGACCCAGCTAACACGAAACGCTCTCAGAATGTTGGCCAATGTTCTCTGAAAGTTCTGTCATAGTTATCAAAAATGCTCTTGCTGTAATGTTAGTAGAACTTGAATAGAATTTCATATCATATATATCAAAAGTGTTATTTTTAAGAAGTTAGTGGAGCGTTTTAAAAAACTGACTTTTTGAACATTTCCAATTAGAAATTTCCAATTAACATTTTTAACGTTTTTGTTACTTAATAGAAACGTTACGGAAACATTCCTACAACCTAAAACTGTTAGTTGGGGACACGGTCCCCACAAACACTAATGTCACTAATGTCCTCTGAGACACACCAAACATCCCATCTGGGTGATTTTCAGGCACTATCATGTCTAGTACTGCTACTACCGGTCGTGGGTTCCAGCAAATGGAGGAAGCTGTTCTGCTCTATGTGATGTAAACATCTGCTGAGATGTTTTCCCAAGCTTTGCTATGCTGTTATAACTCTCCATTATTAATCAGCTCTCGGATCATATATTTCCCCTTATTCTCCTACAGCACGATACCCCCTGCGGCCCACGTGCCATAATACACACGGCTTTACGCTTTTCCGACTGTGCCCAGGAGCACAATGAGCTACCTGCAGATTAAAGGCTTATGGGGGGGATGTACTCCCAATCCCCATCAGCACCTCACCATCTTTTTTCGGTCTCTTTTTCTCTTTGAAATCAACACAGTTGACGTTCCCCCGTCGAGTCACGTGCCACCAACAGATGCCCATACGCAACTTCATGGAGCAAAGCATGCGATTTTCTGCTTAATGATCCCGTGAAATCAAAATTGGATTTTTGTCCGTGTCTGTTACCCCAAAGGGCATCTATTTGCCGGCCTACTCGCAAAACTGCCAAAATTGTTTTTTGCGAAAATACACATTTAATTTTTAATGTTAATATAAAACACCAAAAATATTATGACTCATTTTCACGGGCTCATATTCACAGACATATCCCCATTTCTGTCCATTAAAATACCACCTACTTTGGACCAGCAATTGAAAGCAGAAAATGATGGTTCATGGCAAGGGGAAAATGTTTCAGTTGTTAGCATGGTCCAGTTAGCTCCTGCTGCTAGAAGCTGTAATTTCACCATCTGGACCCAAAAGCATTTTTCTCCTTTAATGGCCATTCAAAAGTGAATTTGATGGCCATGCCAATTTTGACAAAATTATTTTTCTGCAAGCAACATATAACAAATATTTCATGATATTGCTCAGAATGTGATGTCAGTGTGCAATGGAGAGGACTCCAAAAATCATGTTGCTTTTGACATACATGGCTATTTTTTCATCTGATCTTTCTTAATGATTTTTTTAGGTTGTGACTTAGCAGTTTTTACTCCTGGACAGTATAAGAATAATTATACATTGTTAAGAACATTTAAGAACATTGTTCTCAAAAAGACAAAATGTCTCCTGTAACTCTTGCAAACCAGCCATATATGTAAACCATCTATTTAATAAGAACTTCCACTTTTAATAGAAAATACATCAACACAGGAACAATAACTGCAGTCGTCAAGCAACTGAATGTGTTTTTTAATATTTGACATAACATCTCTTTATATCTGCAACATCCTTCTTTAATTTGTCTTTGTCCCTAATTGCATTGCCCTGCATTTCTTTTTCATTCTGATCCAATAAATCAAAATCCACAGATTTCAATTTCATATTAAGAGCGTGTGCATCTAGTCTAAGTTTAATTTCCCTGTTCTCATCACATCTCTCTCACAGTGAGACATCAGCTCCTAAATTAAATCAGCTCTGAGTGGGCCGAAGCTATTTTTACCACGCTCATGAGACCACCAGTCTAGAGTAGTATGCTTCTAAATGAGCTTTAGGCAATCCATATTCTAAGACATCACAAAGAAAAACAACAAACACAGAGTAGCACTATCCCAGCTAACAATTTTAGGTTGTAAGAACGTTTTCGTAATGTTTCCATTAAGTAATTAAAACGTTATTTTCAAAGTTCCAGGAACGTCAAAACATCCAGAGAGTTGAGAGAACTTTTAAAGAACGTTAGCCATGTTCTGAAAATGTTTCTAGCTGAGTGCTGCTGATCTCATATTTTCTACTGCATGTAAGGATAGAGAAATTCACAAATGTAGACTTTTTTACTTCGGGTGCAAGTGTCTCCTGACCGCACAGCGCCGGTCAGTGATAATGAGATAATCTGTCCCCTGCACAGTGTGAGATTGGATGTGATGTATGAGGAAACTCAGTAGGGAGGTGGGACACAATTATCAGATTCATTACAGTGACTTTTACACTCGCCAGAGACCTTTACATCCTCTCTGGCATTTGCAGAAAGAGGCTGGCTGGCAGAGGACAGCTCTGTACCTTGTGGTAATGGTCAAAGATATTGGGCATTTTTTCCATTCTTACTAAACTCAACACTAGTGTGGTGCTCTTGTGACCTGCCCTTGTGAATGACCTTGTGTTCTTACATACCACAAGAGGGACCTCCTGGTGTTCCTGGTAATACATCTAACAGCGTAATGTGTTATTTTACTGTGAAAAATGTTTTGGAAGTGAAATTAAGAATTAGAAAAGTAGAAGAATTAAGAAGTATTAAGAAAACTAAAAGGGCACATTATAATGCTTAAGTAGTTTTAATATAAATTTAATCATCTTAATAAATTGTTATTTTTAGTGTTAGTTTAGTGTTTAACGTTTGTTTTATAGTTATATTTTATAAACGATATCATCTACAGTCACATTCCGTAATGCCTAAAGGTTGTTGCTCTGGCAACCGCAGCTGCCAGTTCGTTTATTTTTTTGTGTAAATGTACCCAAAACCTGAACAAGGGAAAAACACATAAAATAAACGCATAAATCATTCACTTTGTCAATTAATCAATTTATTTAATTATTAATCATAAAATCTCATTCAAAGATGAATTCTTTATGCGTGTCTGAAATCAGCCCTAATTAGCGTTAAAACAACCTGCTCGTGACAGCAGCCAATTTATATTGCAGAAATGATGGCGCTTTGCTTGGCGCAGAAAATAACAGCCTTTCCCCCTCTTTCCCAGCTCTAACAACCCTTTCTCTCAAATCACTGCAAAGCTGTAAAATATCAGCTCGCTGTTTGAGCAGAGGAAATGAAGCTTCCCTCCGCCATTCTGATAGCTTGTGTAAATATATAGAGGGACCGGCGCATGCAGTGCAAAGAGGGAAATAGAAATGTCACGTTGCATTTGGTTAAACGGGCTCATAGTGATTTGAACGACAGGAACAGAAGATAAAATAGCAGCGCAATGGACAACTGGTTAATTGTATTTCTGTCACAGAAATGGAGTCCATGGAAACTACCTGCAAAGTTCAGATTTTAATTTAATTAAATTTAAACACACATTAAGATGAAAATTGCGAGTAATTGATATAATTTGTTTTTTAAAATCCTTTTAGAAATTCTGACACTTGTTGGATTTCATGCAGTAGCTCAGATAGTCCTCTAGGTGGCGGGCATTAACACGGAGCTGACATTACCGCTTTAAAAAGACTGTGGCTTTACCGTTTGCTCTGGTTAGGAAAAAACCTCTCTTTATGTGAACCTAAGTTGCCTATTTTGTTGACAAACCCTCAGCTCAGTAGGAAACAAATGACACCTTAAACTACAGTCATCAAAAGTCACTGTGACCGCTGCAAACTCCCACAGGATCCAATTAAAGAGAATTATCACTCTTGTGTTCATACATTTAAGACTGCATCTGTACTAAAAAAGTCTCCACACATTACCAAGAGACAAAACCAAATGCCTGGAGACGTTTACTCCTGCTTAACTTCTGTGGCTGTGCAAATTATTCTCCTTCATTTTATCCTTTGCCAAGACAGCAAGCTGAACCATGTCTAAGCGCAGAATACGCGGCCAATCATGAAAATACTTGTGCCTGCCAAACCAGCAGATTTCACAGATAACCTCCATTTGATTTCAGTTGCCTGGAAGGCTTTGAAGGCAAAATGAACTAATGCTGGATTAGACCTAATAAAGCTGTATACAGTTTTGAAGTTAATTTGTAAACAGTCTAATAGAACAACGCTCATTTAAAAGTGGCAGAAGATACATCAACCATGCGTGACAAGATAAAAGCAACACGCGCTCTTATTAAACAAATAACGAGTCTCTTATGAGCTTCCCTCTGTGCAGTTAGCGTAAAACTCGCCATATGTTAGTCATAATTAATGTGCACAAAACAGCGTACAGCAACTTAAATTAAGCATGATACATTTCTGCAAAAAAGCTTTATGTTTGCAGAAGAAAAGCTCCCGAGACTTTAAACGTCTTACGTTTTAAATCAAAGCATACAGGGTTTAAGCAGCCAATTCTGTTAGCAAAACCCACAAAGTAAGAAAAGCATAATCAGTTTTGCTTTCAAGTTACCTTGCCCCCAAACTCTGTAAACAATATCAAGCATTGGCAATTTCCCGCTGCGCACAAATCCTGACCGCAGCGAGAAATTAATGATACAGTCTAGCGTGGCTTTGCACACGCGTTACATGCCTCGTCCCTCAGTTGAGTCAGGGTCACTTACTAAAACAGATTTTACACCTGTACAGTGTAAAAAAGTAAAAGTTAAATATAAAGTTTACATTTAGCTGACGCTTTTATCCAAGGCGACTTACAAATGAGGACAAGGAAGCAACTTCAATTACAATAAGAGGCAACAGTGAATAAGTGCATAGATATAGACAGGCAAAGTGTATTAAAGTTAAAACAACCTTGCACATGTCATTTTTATTCAGTGGAGTGTGAACTGGGTGACAAATTTGTAACCAAAAGTAAGCAACGCCTGAAAGGAACCTCCCTTTGGGGACGTCCTTATTTGTGTATATGCTATAAAATGATAGAATGTATAAAAACAATAGAAGTCTATGGAATGTAGATGGATAAGAAAAAGTGACTGAGTGTGTGTGTGTGTGTGTGTGTGTCTGTCTGTCTGTCCAATACGTAATAATACAATCTATTGATATGTATTGGACACACTCCTCTCATTCTACATTAAGGACTCTTGTTATTAACAGCTGTGCTCCTGTCAGGGTGGTGAAGTACTCTGGGCCTGTGTGTGTTAGTGGGTGGGCGTGTTAGTAATTAGTTCTGTGCGTTCCTATATTGCATGTCTTTCTGTTTAAGTGTATTAAACTATTAAAGCTGTGGAATCTGTAAGCATGCGTTGGCTTCTATAGGCACATGAGAAATTACATGCTTGTAATTAAAAACGAAAACAACATTCAATCTGAGGTCACACAGGCTAACTAATGTGTGCACCC
>JAZGTI010014806.1:0-13844 GCA_036877585.1 Botia kubotai
TATACTTTTAAATCACGTCTGATTTCACATCCGTTCTGCATCACCAGTTAAACCACTTTGCGCTTTATCCGTCATGAATACAAACACTGCGGGACTTTGCTGCCATCTAGTGGCGGAAAGCTGCGGCGCCACCCGACCACTCCTCCCTCACCTTGCCAGTAGACCAGATCAGGGTGAGACACCACCCAGGCTTTGAGGACACGTCGAAATTTAACGTGACCCTGCGGTGATGACAGCAGCTCATCATACTGGTGACAGCGCGGGATGTCCACTTCAATCTGCGTGACGAACGAAAACAAAACAAAAATCAAACGAATGTCAGATGGGCTGTCCAGTGACCTCCAGTGACCTCCAGTGACCTCGGATAAGTGACTAGATGCGGGTGATGTTTCCATCAGGGCTGCTGGGTCTCAAATCGTTTAAAATATTCAACAGTCGACAGTCAAATCCTGACACGGCTTAAAGGTGAAAACATCCACTCGGTTAAGGTGAATTATTTAACAGACTAATGATCTGTTCAGTGTTTCCATACACACAATCAGTGTAGAGACTATTACAGACACAGAGGAGGAACCTCACCTGTCTGTCAGTGGGGATGGGCGTGTCCTTATCGATGCTGTCGTATTTTGATTGGATATCCCCCTGTGGGAATATATAAACTGATTTCAATACGAGAGCTATAAAACTGCTTATGAAGAAACAGAAAGGCTGATTGTCGCGCTAAAACTGCATGTTTGGTCCTAAAATGCAAAAATGTGCATTGAATTTACGTCAACATTTGACTGGTCTTACATATCATGTAATAAAGTGAACACAGGAGTCGATACTCCATTAATGACACAGAAAATGCCAACTGTGCTATTTGGATGATGAATGTGTTGACAGAATAAAGCTAAATCAGGCTAATGGGTCCACAGACTCCTATTAAGAGACATGAACATTTATTGCTGAGTGTTTATAATACATACGTTGGTGACTGTGGTGTAAATGCAGTATTTGTGCTCACCTCAACTCCTAGTAAAGCCGCCCAGGCCAGGCCTCTCAAAAGCGGGGGGATATCCACCCGCGCCTCCTTCCAAATCTGGTTCTTTTTGTATGTGTATGCCTGAGGACAAACAGCAAACACCTATGGAACATTCCTCCATACACAGTCCCCATACAAACAGCAATACAAACAGTATTTGTGTGAGGACATCCTTAACCCTAAAATTATGTGATAAGAATTAACAATTAGAGGACTTTTTCATGAGACAGTTTTATCAGGTGTTGCTATTTTTACGCGGAGAAAATGTGTGTGAATAGGACCTTGAGCAGTCTGTCGAACAGGACAATGCGGGTGAGCTGGTACTCTGTGTCTCTCTCGCGGATAATGAGAGGCAAAGTAACCGTGGCGGACAGTTCATTACTGCTGCTCGACTGAGGCAGACTGGATTGCCTGCGGGACACACCGGACGTTTGTAAATCACCAGACGCCCACAGACGGCTGCCAAACACAGCAGAATACATAAAGAGAGAAATCTTCTCTTACTCGTCCTCTAACAATGGATAGTACGTCTCTCCAGAAACATCCTTCAGCCTCTGGAATGACAACATTAGCATTAGCATTTTATTAGCATGCATACTTCATGTTACACTTAATTTGTTTGACACAAACACGCAGGGCACTGAATATTAAATCAAACCTGCATATACATGTTAAAGCTATATTTAAAGTTGAAAGTTTTTGTAGCACACTTTATTAAACATTCAGTGCCTCATAACCACACACACACACTCTTACATTTTTGAGTTGAAAGAGGGAAAGTGTCACAGTTGTGTCATCCAGCAGGAAACTTCTGTCTCGACCTTGACCAAAAGATTCCCCGTCCTCCAAAATAAACCTAAACACACGCACACACACTCAACGTGTTACTGAAGGCACGTGTACTGCAGCTAAATGCATTCAGACAACCCACAGCTGTGTAAAACAGTGACTGATGGAATCTATCACAAGGCTGGTGCTGAAGCTGAGAGATCAGAGATAAGTGGGTACTTGGGAAGGGTGCAGACTGGAGGTTTTGATTGGATGATCTCTTGGTTGGTCAGTTCTTTCTCCAGGTCTCCTCCTGCCAGGCACCACAGATGATAAACCTCATCGATGGCTCTTTCTGCTAGATAACTTTCTCCATCATCTACACAAACAACGAGACAAAGTTATGTGGAATAAAAATCAGATTAACAATAGATGAATAGCTAAAAATGAACATCTTCATAGGAGTTATTTTATCAAGGTTAATGGTTTCATTTTACACCTTGCTCATGCTAATATTAATTAAATACAGGACCTAGAGTGACTCATTGCTTTTATTAAAAATATACAGAAACAACAATTCCTACAGAAAGTAACATTGTTTGTTCAACTGTATGCTACTTATGGGCAGATAACACAACAACCTAGTACATTATTACAAACATAAGATCACACTAGTGCCTTTATGGGCATTTTACAACAGTTCCTCAACCAATCAGAATTCAGAAGGGAAGCTACCCTTTTATGGGCATGTTTTCCAAATATACACATTTGAACAACCCAAACCTTTACAGAGCTTATTGAAGTTCTCTGGAAGCTCCAGACAGGCACAGCGGGGGGAAGCAGAGAAGAGTCGCACTGGGCTCAGAAAGGGTGTGTACTGACAGGAAATGCTCTCAAACACAGAATCTCTCAGAAGCTCCGCTGGGGTGGGTCTGACAGAAGTCAACAACAACAAATGCTATGATTATTCGATCATACACTCGCTCAATGACTCAATAAACATGAAAGAATTTAAAATTCAAAACTAAATTTGAATTAAAAGACACAAAAAATCGTTCTGTAATGTGTTGATTTAAACAGACCCACAGTTAGAGAAATCAATCCATTAAATGCTCAGTTAGGAGACAGTAAACTGTAAACTACAATTAAGAAAAACCTGAACGTGTGTAATGACGGATAAGTTATTTTGGCAAGAAAATTCACTAAGCAGACAATGAGAAGACATAGATATTTCACAGCATAAAGACATTACACCAGCCGTCCAAAACAGCTTTTCTATAACAGAACGACAGTGTGTGGGAATAGTTTAAAAAACACCTTTTTGAAGGCAGAAACATCAGACATTTCCTCAGCAGAGTCTGCACATCTTCAGGCATCTCCTAGCAGGACGTGCACATGAATATTAGTAAAGTACCATCTGCCATTCACACCATAAACCTGACAACACTGAAAAGTGACTTTTTACAAGGACATTTGGTAATGTTAGCAGCACGGCTAGCTTATCTCAGAGGTTTCCAAAAAAACCTTTTAAGATGAAACCACTGAGATAAACCGTGTTTTCCCGTGACGGTCGGTGTGTCTGGCATTTCTGCGCGGCAAAAAAACATTATGAACTATTTTTCAAATGAAATATCAACTGATAAAAGACAAACTCACTTTAATTGTATCTAAGCACCCGTGTTCCTCTGCTAGAACAGTGATGATGTCGTCCATACATCCTGTGAAGACAATCAGAGAAACATGCAGACACACAGTTACATGAAAACCATGTAAGAGATGTACATCTGAGATGTAAATGTTAAACGTGTGCTCACCTAACGTAATGATAAACTTCATCCTCTCGCTAATGTCAATGTTCTGCAGAATCTGCCTTCCCTATTGGACAACACAAGTCATGTGACTTCTAGAATCCTTGTGGTCAGTGTATGGATACTTAAGACAGTTGATGTACAAGCCAAAATCAAGAGGCAATATACATGTATTATTTATTCAGGCATGGAAATCATCATTTTTAAAATGTGCTTATGTTTTACAGTGTTTAATGTGACCATACAAAAACAAACTGATCTCAAAAAACAAACAACAAAAACAAACGCTGCCCCTGTTAAGCCGAAGCTACGAGAAAACTTTGCGCACATACCACACAGAGTTCAAACAGAAGCACGCCGAGCGACCAAACGTCTGTTTTGGGCCCTGAGGGAAGAGGGGCCTCAGTGATTGAGGGGTCACTGGGATAAAAACAGCCTTGAGCAATTACCTCTGGAGGCAGGTATGATGGATACCTGCAGAAACAGAGAACACCAGAAGACGAGCGTGTTGGAAAGGTCTCGCAGATGTGGCCCTTCAGAAGATAAATAGCTAAACGCATGCCCCATCACCCCTCCCCTTGCCCCACAAGACCCAAATCGCAAGCGGACATTATAACACAACCCCCTGAGGGCCCGGGGCCCCTGGTGGTGCCGCTCAGCTATGTTATTTATAACACCCCATCAGGAAGCCACTTTGATATCCAAGACCTGTTTTTGATCAAAACAAATATGGCGCGCAGTGATACATCTAATATTAGTTCATCTTTCTTTATTACGAGAGCACAGCGTGAGCCATTGATCTTTCTTTCCACGAAAGCCTGACGCTCTGGTTCAGAGCCACGATGCATCTTAAAGGGCCGGCGCACCAGATTTAAAGCTTTCTGCTGAGCTATAATCCAGCTGAGATATTATCTCCTCCAGAACACGTGAGTTTCATTTGGAGGAATATGTTATATGCAGGAAACAAATGGAAAACATTACAGGCGAAATGACGTACCCAATGGGGAAATCAACATCTGCTCCGTGGTTGGTCATATGATACAGGCCGAATTTGGCCAGCTTCACTTTTTCCTGTTGAGTTTGTAAAAGAACATTTTATTCTATGAAATCAGTTGAAAGTAAAACTGTTCAAATGTGAAACTAATAATTCTGTCATGCTTCATGTCACGTTCATTTTAACAACATTTGTTGAGTTTATTATCTGACAAGATTTAAGTACCGGTTATATTCTGAAAATACATTATGGATCTTACTAACGAACGTTTGCGCAACACCAATTACAGGTTAGAAACAACTATGAACGCTAACTGGGTAACTAGCTCAGCCCAGATCAATTCTTACACATATCTTACATCACACAGCACACATACCTCACGGTCCAGGAGAATGTTGTGTGGACACAGTGCACGGTGCACCATGCCATGTTTATTCATGAAGTCCAAACCCTCCAGCACTTCATAGGCAATCTTCAGCACCTTCTCTGGACTGAGAGAGAAACATGACAAGCACAGCTATGGTTGAGTCCCTCACACACCTGTAACTCTATAGAAATTTAACAACAGATTTGAACCCTTTTACTAATCTTAACACTAATTCTTATCATCCTAATTCAAATTCACATTTTCAAGCGAACGTGCATGTACTTTAAGTATGTTCATTGGATTTTAATTTAATAACAATTTTTTTATTGTTATTTGAAACACTTAGATGATTTTTAGAACTGATCAATGCAGGACATGGAAGTGATTTATTTGGAATCAGAGCATGAAATCAAGAAAATAAGGATGATCAATCACAACAATTATGAATAAACTGTTCTAATTAAGGTTCTGAATGATGTGTTCCTCTTTTATCCGAAGTTGTTTTGATGTTGACCTCTCTGTGCATGTTTCTAATGAAACACACACACACACATCTTATGAACCCTAATATCTTACAAACAGCCAGGCCATTGTCAGAAAAATCATCCTGGACCAGTAACAAGGGGCCCACTGAATAAATCTTTACACCACTGGATCTATGAGGAGTTGGGCCCAGCTTTTTAACTTTTGCTAACTGTCCTGGTAAAAGGACAGTTAAAAAGTTATAAAGTCTAGTAACGTCCATGCGACACATTGACGCACACTGGATCTGGATACTGAGTAAGAAGGAATATGCATGAATGAATTAACCTTTTAAATTAATGTACCCATTACTAAGGCGATACCACGTCACTACCATATTCATATACCATGTTTTTTCATGGCCATGGTTTGGGCAACATTCAAAATTGCATGTGTTACCTGACCGGCTTCGCCTGCTTCAGAAGGTCCTTCAGGCTCCTCTCATAGTGCTCAGCTACAATTACCAGCCGCTCTGTGAAGCACAGCAAGAGACGATACAGCAGGAGCTTCATCTTGTACATCCATCTTGATTTGCCATCACAAACGTCACTTCCCCTTCACTTGTGAAATTATCCTGGGTAATTAATATATGGCCTATATGTGCCCCGTGTGTCATTTCTCGTCCATGAGAGAAAGTTATAATATTAATACATCCTCATAACAGTCCTATCACAATTTTATGTCATCAAAGACTTCAAACGAATTTAGTTTGCACACACAGGCATTGATCTAACAGGGATGTGTTCCCAAAGATGAACCACGCGTGACACGAAGCGCTTCGTGCATTAAAAAACTGATTAAACAGCCATTTAACAACTTAAGATGAAAAGAAACAGCGTCGCAGTGGAGTTCTGTTGATGAATAATGTTAATAAACCACTGAGATAAACATCACAAAGATTAAAGAGAAAATAAAACTTCACAGAGCTCCAGACGGATGCTGCAGAACCCCACTTAGAACCAAATGGCCACAAGTTAAGATAAGGTACAAAAACACATTTTAATTCAATGAGTTTAAAAACATGCATCTGCAACATACATTTAAAGGGGAAGTACGTCAGAATTGTGTAAATACTTTTATTATACAGAAATCACAAATGAGTGGAAGTCCTTTTGTTCTACCTTTTGTTGTTCCACAGGAGAGAAACAGTCTATAACTATGTAACTATGATCGAATTTTTATTTTTGGGTGAATTCTCCCTTTAACAGTCACACAAAGACAGTAAATTGTGGAAATTGTAATAAATAAATAGTGGGCATATTTGCAAGTCATAAGACACAAAGGGCATTGAGAAAAAACAAAGCCATACCATGCTTCCCTCGTGTGATGTCCACGTACTGGCACAGTCTGGGATGAGTGATAGTCTTGAGGATCTGGAAGCGGCCCAGGATCTTGATGGAGTTGGGGGTGAGAGGAAGACCATTGCTCCCGCACACGTCATGAGGAAGAGGAGAGGCGAAGAACGTGGAGGCCCCCAGCTCAGCATCTCTGAGGGGCTGCATGGCTCATCTGATGCGCAACAACCACTGACAGGGGGTATAAAATGGTTATGACATAGTTACACGTATTAATGTATCTATCTCAAATTATTACGATTAACAGTTATCACATAGTTTAACTGTGGTGTCCTCTGGGGTGTACAATGGGCACATTCGACATTTCACTTAGAAATGTTTTTAACTATCTTATTTATATATATTGCTTTAGTGTGTGCCGGTTATATTTCTTGCCGATATACTGCAATAATCAAATACGAATTTGGAATGACTTCCGCAGAGATCTGATCTCACCATCATCGAGTCAGTCTGGGATTACATGATGTGTATAATGTACGTGTACTGCACATGATTTTACAGATGCATGTAAACCGGGCCGATAACTGACGCTTGCATACTTTCATACTCTGAACTGTACATTTGAAATACGAAATAACAGCAGCACCATACCTGTTCAGTTGAAATAAAGTATTATTCCACTAGGTGAACCTCTAAATTAATAACATTACAGACGTGTGTGATTTTGAGAGATCACTACACTATTCCTGCGCCTGTAAACAGCTGAACGGCACGTGATGGTGACGCCATCAGCCTGCGACGCCGGTCGGAGTCGAAAGAGGTGAGGGTGAGAAGCGCGGTGGGCAGAAAACACACGATTACAGTTTTATGTGAGTATTACAACGTATTAATATGAAAATGTGTCTTGTTTGCCCAGGAATGTAATTTACCGCTAGGGGGAGCGCTGTTTTAAAGCATTTACGCGATCCGAAACGTGCCGATGTGTCCTGCGAGCAGTGACACGTAAAGTGGTATTAATAGCGCTGTCAGACGCTTCTGTACAGACATCACAACTCATACAGTTTTAGGCGCCTGTCTGTCTGTCCTCATTCTTGCGTCTTTATTCATTGTTTGCTTTCTTTTTTCCTTCCTTTTTTAATTTCTCTTTCGATTTGCCTGGACGTTGTTGGTATAACTCACTCACTCACTCATATGCTCGGTCAAACAGGTTTCGTCCACCTGCATTAACATACAATCATGTCTCTGGATTCACTTTAGCATAATTGCCTATGCGTCACATTACAATACAGCATTACAGTTGATTTTTATGGCACCCCAGTGCAACACATTACCTTATGTGGGGTCGCATACGATACAAACAACTTATTCCACTTTATGTATTTAATTTACCAAAATAGATTCTGGTTGCCTAAAATAAATCTCAGTTTATTTTGCACTAATGTATGGCGGTGTTATCAGCTTTAATATGTGGAATAAATGTGTTGCTTCTGCCATTTTTAGACCGCGTGTGGTTATAAAACAGTCATGCGCCCAGTCCCAGCTTTCAGCACGTTTAATGTGGATGCGTATATCACTACAGCAGTCTTTAAATATGACTGTCAACGAAACGCTATTGCTCGGTTCCTACACCTTACAATGTTTGCAAATTTAGACACGTTTTTTTCTTTGTTTGCATTTTACATTCCTTTATAACTGAGGTCCCTGAAAACAATAAGGTCATCTGAGCAGGGCAAGCGGCCAATGGAAATGTTGACTAAAGGCTGTCACAACGATCATTATATTTTGTTGTTTAGACTCACATGAATACACCAGCTGCTGCTGTCTATAACTTTCATGGTGTCAGATTTTAAGCGCGGCGTTTAGGTATTTCAAAATTTGGCCTTTAGGCGCTGACATTGGGTAACAGTCACAGTCATCGACTATCACATGGCAGGGATGACCGATGCCGCTGGGCATTATGGGAAAGCGGTGATGACTGAGCTTTTGGAACCCTTTTTTTTTGGAAGGGTCTTATTTTCAGGGGTTATGCAAATGAAAACAGTCCTGTCATGGTGCTCATAAATTCTTTCACCACAGGCCCATATAAAGCCGTCCGAGAACTTCAAAAACAAGAGGCTTTGATCCATGATATTATCAACTCCAGCCTTTTTGTGTTTCCAATTTCCTCATCCGAACTCTTTGTTTTTATCTTGAGCCAGCTGTTGTTTTCTAGCGCCACCCTGCATTATGTGTTATAATGTGTTCTGCTCTTTTCCTACATGTTGTAAAAAGTCCCTCAGTCCTTTTGCAGTGGATGGGTTGTAGCCAAGTGCGTAATGTGTCCGTTTTTCCTCCCCAGCTGTTTTTTGACTGGAGGGGAATTGTTGTTTGATCCCTTTTGGAGCCAAAGAGGATTCCTCAGTCACAGCCGCTTTTATAGGGGTGGCGGGACAAAGAGGACGGGGTGACGTGATTTTAGCATTTGTCCAAAACTGCAGACAAGAGAACATATGGTTTAAGCGACATATGGTTTGATTTCTGCTCGTTCTGTGTTGGGGAATGTAGTTCGACCTGCTTGACCTGAACTTTCCAATGATGGCTGTGGTTACAAACAGTCTGATAGTTGTCAACGAGAAGCACAAAAAATGTTTTGTTGCTTTGACGATTGAGAGCGGAGGATTTGTGCTTTGATAAAGTTTTTGCATGTTGTTTCGCGTGTAGCCGGTCTGTCGTTGAAGCATCTGGCTAGTGTCTGATATCTCTTTATAACTCACTTTCATGGAAGGGAATAGGGACAGAAACTTGGCCACGCTTCCGTATAAATGTCAAATTAAGGAACCATGTAAAGTTGGCCAAAACACCTTATGTTTACATGCACCAAAGATCTAAAAGACCTCATTTTAACAGGTCGTGCCCTCTCGATGCAGCATGTGTTCCCAAATACAGATAGGATGTCCCTTTTAGACATGTTTATGAGTGACTAAGAGTTTCATTCGCGTTTGATCTTCTCTTGGCTTGCTCACCAGGTTCTTGGTGCGATCTCTTTTCAAGATGTCAGGCCACACACCCTCGCTCATGAGACTGGAACGGAAGGCCGTGGAGGCTGACCAGATCATCGAGTACCTCAAACAGCAGGTCCAGCTGCTGAAGGAGAAAGCCAGTGAGTGGAAGTCCTGGGAGTTTGATGTTCATGATCCAGGATCAGATGTTTTCCGGTGTTTTATTGATCAAATTAATCACGTACATCAATATAGACAAAAGCGTTGAGCAGACGTTACAGAAAATGGCTTTAGAAGCCAGTAGATCCAAGGGACACAGAATAACAAATGCCTAAGCCTAAATGGTTCTAGGAAAATCCCTTATTTACAAAATGTACGTACAGGTCACAGTTGCAGTGTTTATATATTCAGGTAAATATTCATTATATTGAATGAATAATTTCATTATAGCTGCTCGGATCACAGCAGCTGTGAGTTGAGAAGTGATGGTCGGGTGTGAGTTATCTGTGCTGTTCTGATGAATATGGTGTTTGGTGTAGTCGTTCAGGCTACCATTAGAGAAGAGAAGAAACTGATGGTGGAGAACACCAAGCTCAAGAAGGACATTGAAGAACTGAAGAGACAACTGCTGGAGATGGAGAAGGCCAGAGGAGGTAGAGTATCAATCAGGAACGTTTACTCATACTGTTGTGCTTGAAGTAGCCAGACAAAAGTTATAATCCCTTTAACCAAAATGGTGTTTGTTTGTTTTGTGAACTGTCACTTTTAGCTCGGCTAATCCAGGTTACATGAAGATCTTACAGAGTCTTTTAGAGAAGTTTTGCCCTCCGGCTATTTCTCTGTAGAACTTGTTTCTTGTTTTCGCTCTGTGCCATATTGAATAACATCTGTCACTTTGGTCTGAAAGCATCTATGAGGCACTTTAATGTAAACATTGCTTAGAAACTCCACCTGCTTTCTCCCTGTATACTACAAACACTCAAACTGCATCACACAGACAGAGGACTCATAATAATCCAGTGTGATTTGTTCCCATGCAAGTAACTAAATTATATAATTGCAAAAATTCTGTTTTAGACATATCACATCTGTTATGATTTAACATGGTGGGAATTTTAATAAGAGTTTAACCTACCGTGCTGTGCTGTTGATGGGCATTCACATTTATAATAGCAGCAGCAGCTTTTGTCTGTCTGTCTGTCTGGGAAGAACTGTCGTTTCTCCAAACTGTTTCCCCTTTCTCCCTTTTCACGTGGACCATCTGCCATCACATCTAGAACCGGGCCTGCTCTGCGTCATTTACTTGAGTTATGCTGCTAAACATGCATGAGCTATATCAGCGCCAAACCATGAAGTGTCATTTCCATAATTCAGCTTTAAACTCACTGGCACGCGTGATGATGTAGAGCCTGTGATTTCATGAATGTTCAGAACTGACAGTGTTAAACATCATCACACTGGGCTGAACCTTTATTAGTGCGACTGTGCGAGATACACACATGGATGAATGGAATGACAGACAGACAGACAGACAGAGATGCTGTAGATAGATGAGAAACAGACAGACACTCTACCCGGATAAATGAATTAATCAGATCGGACCACAAAGGCATTTTGTCTGGTGTAAATGAGTGTATTTGTTTGTTTACAGTGAGAGATGTGGCCACATCTTCAACTGAGCCTGCTGTCCAGTGTGTGTCTAAACCAACAGCCACGACAGCTCCTACTGGACCTGCCCCAGCTACAAAAACCCCACCTGCCCCAGCTACAAAAACCCCACCTGCCCCAGCTACAAAAACCCCACCTGCCAAAGACAATGAAGCCAACAAAAAGATGAAGGCTGAGAAGAAAGGTAATGGTCCTATAGACTCATGGTGTGATCTGTTTAAGCTGTTTTCATCACTGCAGTGAAGTTTCCAGGCTGTGCTGTTGATTCATTTTCAACAACACCGAAAACTTTTGCCGTTCCTGCTGTGCCAGTAGCACCTGGTTAACCGAGATCATCTTTATGAATTAGTGCGGAGAAAAGCACTTTACACGATCAACAAATACTGCACATGAAATATGATCTATGAACAGGAGAAGATGGTTTAAGGAATATTTCATCCCAAAATAAAACTCAACGATTTACTTCATCTCTCTCATGCGGTTATTTTTCCATGGAACACAAACAGAATTTCTGAGAACAATCATGCAGATCTTGTCCAGTCCATGGAGCTTAAAGAAAGACCAAAAATACAGTATAAAATCACATTATTACATGCTGTAAGTTTTCTGAACCCAAACCCCCACTGTAGCTATTAAATAAACTACATGTTTGTTAATATTTTGTTATCTTTAATGGAGCAATTCCCTATTTTCTTATAAATGGGAATAAATTGGGAATTCTGTCTTCATTTGCTCATCCTCACCTGGATGACTTTTTTCCATCCATGGAGAATTCTATTAAACTCTCTTACACGTGTTCATTTTTGGGTGAAGGACAGCTTAAGGCCTGGTTTCCCAAAGAGGGCTTTGATTAAGCCAGGAATAAGTCTTAGTTAAATCAAGTAGCTTTAGTCTGTAAAACCGGGCCTAAATGTCTGGGAATCTACAGCCTATCACCACCTTCTGTCGTATTTAACCCTGAATAGGTCATTTAATTGAATTCACTGCCCACTTTGGTTCATGGCATCCGTGCAGTTCAAGTCAAGCCTATTGGGTTTATAACAGACCTAAAAATGATCCAGATTTGTAGACGTGACTGTTGTCTGCAGGCTGTTGTGTTTCTTGGTATTCCTGCCCTGAGCAGTTGAAATCAATCAGGATCCCTTTCATGGTTTGTTATTATGTAAATGATTTTCGTTTCTGATCAGACGAGTCCCTTTAACTTGGGAACGCATTGTTCAAATACAAGTACAGATCACTCATTGTTTCGGTGCATTATTTATGGGCTGTAGTTTTGAGGACAAACAAGTTAACTGTGGGCCAGATGTCAAATGTCTGTATTTATCTTTCACAAAAATATCTCCTCTCGTTCAGTGTTGGGAAATGCAGTTGTTGTGAGGATGAATGCGGTACCGTATGATTCCTCACATTTGGAAGACATTTAGATCTTCCACGTTCTCTGTCACACTTCATATAGTGCTGCATAATTCAGTTCAAATCAAACGGCATTGTGTTTTGTGTGTTTACTAAACCACAAATGGCTGCAGTTTGCACAGACAAGTGTGAATACAGGAGTCATTTTCAGGGTAACTAAAGATGGTCTGAGTTTGTTAAATTTGCTTTTTTTAAGATCTTTTTTTAACTTTTTTTTGAGCAGTAGACCGTGGGCAGAACATCATTTAGTAAAGACATAAATAATCACTTCCTAGTTTGCTGTCTTTGGACACTCTGTTAAACGTGCCAACTGCTGTTTAAGTGTGATTTTAAGCCATGATATCATGCAGCAACAGTTATAAATATATGAAAATATTAACATATGAAAGGCACAGTTCACACAGTAATGTAAAATTCTTCCATTGTCTACTCACCCTTATGTCATTCCAAACCTGTATGACTTTTTCTTCTGTGGAACACAAAAGATATTATGGGAAATGTCTCAGTGGTTTTGTGTCAATACTGGAACTCCCTCGGCATACTTCAAAATATCTTATTTTGTGTTCCTCAGAAGCAGTAAAGTCATACAGTTTTGGAATGACAAGGGTTTGAGTAAATGACCGGGTGAACTAGTCACAGTATGATTGTTTTTTTTTTTTTGATGAAATTGTGCTGCCTGAGTCAGAATATCTGCAAATGGTCGTGCTGAGTGTTTTCCCCTGTAAAATTATATGCAAATGTAACATTTTAAAAACTTGCAGGCGGGCTAAAGCGGTGGTCTGAAACCGTGATAAAGTCGCACAGTTTCCGAACGACCGGAATGATTGGAAACAAACATCATACTGGAGGAATTGTTGCCAGAATTGCTTTTCACTTTTGGGAAAAGCTCGGAAACAGAACAGGGATGACAGGCCGGCATACTTTCCAGTTGTAGACTATTAAAAGTATCCCAAGAAGTCCTCGGAGAACAAGATCCATGAGATAAAAATCACTTTTAAAAGACTTTT
>JAZGTI010014807.1:0-13842 GCA_036877585.1 Botia kubotai
AAAAAGTATGACTAACAAGCATATGATTCCGTCCGTGTCTAAATCACAAATGCTGCTAAAACCCGTCTCGCAATTATCTCAGGCTAAATATACACAGCGACAACTGAGCGAAACATCTGACGAAATCGATCAGTCCAAGAAGTTTGCGAAGTTTGTGTAACTGATGTGAAGCAAATACAAATAAGATGTCTTAGAAGATATTAAGACTGCTTTATATAATGTATCTTGAGTGTATTTAGATTTGTTCCACTGGTGGATTTTTTTTGTACTTGGCTGAGCATAGTCCGCACTATTTGTCATTATTAAATAACACTTTGCTTCCTAAAATCCATGTTTTGCAGTGTAATTGAAAAATTGCTACTTTGGTGCAAGTAATTGCTGTGTGGAAGACCCGGTCTGAAGGAAAACACGGTGTACTGCTGAGTTTACATTACTTAATAATCAATTTGGGGAGCCACAGCTTAATTTAATGAGCAGGAACAAGTAAGAGAGGATTAGAGAAACAAGAAAAATAGAGGGATTACAGAAAGAAGACATTGAAACAGATACAGACGCATAAAATGGTACAGGGAAATAAATATTTACATTACAAAGAGCCAAGTTTACCTCATTAATATTTATAAAACAACCTCAAAATCATCATCAGCCATGCTAGCGCTGGGTGTACAGTTACTAACAGTCTAAATGAACAGCGTACGCTACCCTCGGTCGGGGTTATTTAGGTACTTCACAACAGTTCAATGAATTTCCAGGGTCAGACCTTAGCAAGAACAAGCACCAATCTATTCCAGCACTGCTCAGTGACCTCAGAAATCGAAACGAAGAGAAAAAACTGAACGGCAAACATTACAAAGTACACTGCACTTTGCTATCAGCACAGCACCCTTTTCAGTTACCTGCCCACGTTCTGTGGCCACTGCTGTGTCAGTTACAGCCCCCTGAAAGCTATCTCATTTATATAATGAGCGTAAAAGTGTTAATGTAATGCGTATAAATCTGACCAATCACGGGGTAATGAGCTGGCTAATGAAACGCTAGCTCTTTCTGTTCAAAACTAACTTGTGGTGACATACATAGAGTAGTTAAAATACAAACGCAGTCAGTTCAGAAAGACACTTGGATGACTGGGTTTGAATCCGGCTTGCGTCGTTTACAGACGCTGCTGCACGTCTACAAAGCGTCATTTCAAAAGCCAAAACAGCCTTCATAAATTATATTACATCAATATCTTATCCTTGTTTTCTAGTAAAAATATCTTATCACACGTAAAAGAAGATTAATATACCTGACAAGCAAATGGATTATTATAATCCATTACAAGCAAATCTGCACCAAGTAGGGACGTCTATTGATATAATTATGCATATTAGCATGATATGCTGATTAATCAAATTACACCACAAATAACCACATGTCAATGTTTGCTGAGGAAAGTCCCCAAATAAATTTAGTTTTAATGTTGTTTATATTGGAAAAACAAAACCAGAATGGGTTTTTTGTAGCAGCAAATGTCGAAGGAATATTATGACGAATGTAAATCAATACAAATATTTGATCCTGCTTGTACTTCTGATCAGATCTCCTGAGGTTGATGATGTCAACACTTCAGGAAAGTTCTACAGAAACTCTGCAATGGAAAAGCTACTGTATAAGCTTTAAAGGGTGTGGTACGTTGGTTTAACATGCTCACTGGGAAACGAACCCTTGACTCTATCGTTGCTGGTACCATGTTCCTCCCGTTGAGCTACAAAAGCATGCTAGACTCACCTGCTGCAGGAGCTGACTCTTCTCCTTTGTAGTGCTCATCCTGCCATCACATTGTTAGGTGGTAACTGAGCATCACCTCCCACAATGCCTTGCAGAGGTCTGTCAAGCAGGGGATGTAGCTGTCTGAGGTAATGTGCTAAGAAAGATAAAAGCAAAGAGCTTCGGTCTTTCAGTATTAACTTCTACAAGCTCCCAAAGTTTTACCATGACGACTGTGTGTGTGTGTTCAAATTGTATTAATTCGCCACATATAAAAATATAAAGCGTACGCAAAAAGAAGCAGGAATTGACGGTGGGTTCAAGACGACTCAGTCTGTCAGTAAAATATGAGACACGTATCACATGAGGAGATATGTCAGGACTACACTATGACAGCTTTGGCATTGGGTCACCATTCTGGCACATGGTGACATAAGCACAAAAGACTAAATCAGGGCAAAAACCTGTCATTATAATTGTATTGCACCGATAGGCTCAATGAGCACTATCAGTGCGTATGATACGAGTGCAGTGAAACAAAGCTAGTGACCTTTTCCTTCAGACAAAGATGATTAGAAGAGACATTGAACACAGGAAGAAAACTGAACACAGGAAGAAAACTGATATCGTGAACTATAATTTACAGAGGACGTGGAGGAAATTTACTGCTCTTAGTTTAAAAAGGTATTTGCAGAAGGACCACATGGGAACCACAGGTAAAACCGTGCAAGGCTCCTCGTGGTGAGATGTAACTGGATTTAAAAAAACACAAACTTATGTGCTGTGAGAAAAAGTAGCCTAAGCACTATAATTATTGTAATAAAAATAAATGACCCTCCCATACTCCTTCAATGTATTGTATTTAATATAGCAGTTTTAATAATAGGCCTACAGTACCTGTACATAGACAATAATTCTGTCAAATACAGTTACTACAGTTAGTGTTACTCAATGTGGTTCACGGTTAAATGTTTGTGTGGGTGGTGAAGTGTATTGGAAAGTAGGTACACAGTGTTTTTCTCCTGTTTTCCTCATCAGTATCAGATATTCATGAGCTTAGACAAAGAGCCACTTGAGGTTTTTGCTAAAAATTTTGTGTCAATTTCAATTGGGTTACGCTGCAGATTTGTGCAAAACGATTTAAACTGATGCTGGCAAGTGAAGCTGCTCTGTGCTATAAACCCGTCTGCGCCAACACACTGCCTTGTAGGCCATGCATATAATTGGTCCGCGCTGTAGGGTTCAAAATGGCAGTTTTGTGTCAATTTTGGAATGTTTACGTTTCACTTGTGCAACAGAAAACGGACGGGCATGTTTAAAAAGTCTGACAGTTAAGTAGCTGTAAAAAATGGTTGGAAAATTCAGTTTATTGAAATTGTATTAATACACATGCTCTGCATGTCAATGACACATGAATGTGTATGAATGCCGACTACTGACCAATCAGCATCAAGGGCAGGGACTGTCGGTTTCATTATGCTGCATTAATATTCCACGCAAGTTCAAAATATTTTAAAGAATAAAAAAAGGTAAAGTTAGATTAGGACACATTCTTAACAATGAACAAAAACATAAAATACAGAGTTTAAGTTTAAAAAACTATATCAGCATCTAATGAAAGACACTAGAGATCTGTTGAGGAACCCAGTACAGTGTGACATTACAGTATGTTTCCTCAAATGTGTGCGCGTGTACTTAAATCAACTAAAGACATTTGGAGGACAGTAAATCTGACATTGGGAATACACCAGAGATAATGACTGACCTGCCGTGGACCTTAATGAATATTTACCATGCGATCAATCCTTTTAAACCTCTGGGAATCTCATACATTCCTTGGAGCGCTATAATTAGGAATAATACCACAGAGACGACAAAACAAGCTCGCGTCGGGTCAGAGTCTGAGATGAGAGACTGTATATCAAGTTTGGAGGTGGGCTGTGCAAAGTAAAATACAGTTTGGATCAACTGCGACTTTTGTGACTTTGGAGTTCTCCGCAGACTTGACACACTCCCACTGACCGGTGCGATTTTTGGCCAGGGAATGCTGACATAAACTTTGCCATGTCTGAGACCTCGACATTTCAGACTCATCCGTACACATATTCATCAACACTGTCAGCAGTAAAATGCCAGAGCTCTATTCCCGCCTTTTTTTAACCAAGGTTGGAAACTCTGCAAACTGCCAAGACTGGTAAATTACAATCAGCCCGAGGCTCAACCAAGACTGTTTTTGCAGAAACTGGAAAGACACATAGAAACATGGCCTCCAGCTGTGGAAAAGCTAACAAATTTGGCCCTTTAGGAACAATTTATGTCTTACGGTCCTCTATTCTCCCTCACAAATGAGGTCCTGTAAATTAGGCGCCTCTGCTTGTAACCTTTAAGCTTCTGACCATTTTTTACCATTTATTTACCTAATCAACTTTATTGAGGCACGAGTTGGAATCTACGATTGAGGTCATTGAGGTAAGAATTTTAAATATCTAAGTAACATTTGTAGAGCAGATGGCATTGATATGTTGCCAGTACATGTCTCAGGTCTTTGGGAGAAAAAATAAAGAGAGGCAATGTATAATGAAATTGTGATCGAGTATTAAAAGGGAAAGTTTACCCAAATATGAAAATTCTATGCAAATTCCATCATCATTCCATCATGTCATTTCAAATCAATGAGTGCTGCATATGACTTGAGAGATATATTCTGCCTTTTAAAGCCACTTGACAGAGCAAAATGTAATTTTTTTAAAACAAAAAATCTGACATCATGGTCTTACTCCTCATTTACTTCCATTATATAGGAAAAAGTGTCCAGGATAATCTTCAAAAATTCACCTTTTGTGTTCCACAAAAAAAAAATCTGTTTTGGAGTGGCATGAGGTGACTAAACGATGACAAAATCCCAGTTTTTGGGTGAACCGTTCGTTAAAGTCAGGGAACATTTTCCATTGAAATCTTTTAACAAATCCTATTTCAAGAAAAGCATCAACGATGTCTTTAACTAAACCATTCCCTCCATTTTAGAATCAAGGGTTGCTTAGGGAAATTACTCCGGATCTCGCCTTCAGTGCTTGTGCAACTCATTGAGAATATAAAACAAACAATCAAATGAATAAAATACACAGTCGCTTTTATACAGCATTCACACCCTCGAACACAATACGACCTGATTCTGAGTGGCCGGGATAAATCTAATTAAGCCCGTGATGCACACAGATAAAGCTCTGGGCATTCACAGGTGATTCATCACTAACAGTAATTCTGCAGTAACAGATAAATAAGCTCATATGAAACCAGCCCACACAACTCATTACAGTAGAGCATCTGCAGCTAATGCAATGAACTGTGCGCTAAGTATTATACTAAACGTTGCCCAACCTGCCACAATTTGATACCCTGTGCCGAAAGCAATGATGTTATGAGACGTTTGTCTCTTTTGGAGATGATTGATTGTTTAAGCAAGCTTCACCCATACAGCTGTCAACTTTGAGTGAGAACAGAGTCTCGTGGGTACCCAAGATGCTGGGCTGGATTATCACTGACCCAATGGGTATCATTGGATCCAAAAGGGGAAAGTACTGCATAGTTTGAGGTCATTGAGGTCTAATGACTTCTGCAAGTGAGCGGAAGGAGAAGTCACAACCAATCCCCCATCGTCCCCAGGTGACTTCTTGCCATGGGGTTCGAGATGAGGCATTGTTACCTGGCAACAATAAACGTCCAAATGATAAATCTTCCTGACCTCAGAGGAGTTCGCTTAAACCGACAGACAGATAGAAACAAATCACAGTCCATGAGGAAATGTGAGGGATTCATATATGTGGACAGACGCGGACAGGTCTGTGACATCATTGACTGGTAAACCTGGGATTACATTAAAATAAAAAAAGAGAAAACGTTCCTGCTTTTTCTTAAAGTAAGAAACCAGAGCAGAGACATAAACAAAGAAAGCAAAGACAAGAGAGAACAAAAAAACTAAAACAAATTAAATCTAAGGTTAATTTTGAATAGGCAGTGATTGACACCTTACAAAGCTATTCATTTCCTCAGCAGTTCAGACGCATGTTGAACTGTTCGCTGAACAGCTTCATTAAAGCAATATCACATCTGCAACATTAGCATGCTGTGATTACCTGCGGCTTAATGCCTATGGCTGAATTACAAGCATAACACACTTTTGCTTGTGTGGTACTGCTTTATAATGCAATGGCATAACATTTCACTACATTCATATGCAGAATCACATACATAATCTAGCAAAACAGCTTCAATGCAAGCAAAATAAAGGTATTAGCAAAAAATACAGAATGAACACAAACATGCAAAATTATTATTACAACAAAAATAAAATAAGTGATTTAATAAAGTGATTTAAACAGGTACAATAGTGCTGGAAGAGTATTTGTTCTTTAAAGTGCTTGTGTAGTATTTGTTAATTTTATAATGTAGTGTCGTTCAATGGCATGCTGTGATATTAAAACACATTTAACAGATGAACAAACAATGGAAGAGAAATTAAGCTGGTGTGGTCATTCAGAAGAGAAGTCTGGACAGAGTTAAATCAGTTCTGTTATTCTCTCTGAAGCTCAGAAACAGATTCTTAAGCTCCTGCAACTGTCTTGAGCCACTTAACTAAACATCTGCTGTCACTCAGCAGCACAATTCCATGCGCTGTGCTGCCCAGCATTTATATAAACGCCCCGACCTGAGCTTCAAACCTAACAACTGCATTCAATGGGTAACTCCATGTAGCTCAACTTGTAGATGGCAGCGATGCTAAGGTTAGGGGTTCGATTCCCAGGGGCTGCTTATTCTCATAAGATAAATAGTCTGAATTCACTGTAGTCACTTTGGATAAAAGCATCTTCAAAATAGATGAATCTTAACGTTCAACTTTTTACTACTACTGAATATTGTCTTGTAACTTATGAATCATTAATGTACAGCTATATCTGAAACTCTCATCCATCCGTTAGATTAAACGATGCTCAAAAGCTCTTCATCATAACAGATCTGGTCCTCACTGACGTATGTGTCTCTTCATCAGCTACATCAGTGCAGCCCCCCATCGTCCTAATGGACAGAATTAATGAAACGTCCCCATGTTTGAATCTTCCACTGACAAAACTCCACATGAAGTCCCAAACTGTCGCAATATCAGAGAAGCCACATAGCTAGACATCTAGAAAGCTAGACAGCTAAAGTTGGACAACCGGACAGCTCTGAGGATAAAAGTTAAACAGTTCTGAGTATGACATTTAGACATCGCAAAGAACAAATAGCTAGATTAAATAGCTACACTGATATAACAGCTAAACATGTAATATAACCTAAGAGCTCAGATAATGATATCAAAACAGCTAAGAATAAAGTAACTCAACACTTACAGTACAACAGCCAAGCAGCTCAGATTTATCAAGACAGCTTAGAGTACAATAGCTACACTTCAGACGATGACAGCTTGAAAGCTAAATTCATATCCTGCTCACCAAGAGGAGGAGAGCAGAGGAGAGCACGGGGAGTAAAAGTGGGTTGAGATACATGAAGGTTTGAGGTGATGGTGGACACTATAATGCAGGTATTACAGTATGATATAGTCACAGCACCATGTCAAAGCTGACGTGATTGGCACGCTCTCCAAAAAGTGCTCATGTTCATCTCCAAGGTCAACATCCACCAAGAGCACTCTAGAGCATGAGGGCCTCATTCAAACACACTGATAGTAAACAACACTGCCACTCCACCATCATGTAACTGAAAGAGAGGCTCGCGTGTCATTTTTTCATCTTTGTTTTACCTCTGTTTGGAGGTTCTAAATAGATCTCATCTGCTTGTTGAGATCTCAGCAGCTTGCTCCTGCTTCCTCTCTCAAACCGTCACTCAGGACTGGAGCAGAGAGACACCACAGGAGAGCTCAGATGGGACGGCATAATGACACTTTCATGTAAAATTCATGCGCGGCTTCTGCATTAGGTCGTGACCTTTGGAACGTTCCGGTTACGTTGCATTTTAATCCACGCACTGCAGTTCAAAGTTCAGGACCGAAGTGACTGTCATTAGCATACCGCCCGTCATGTTTGCGACCGCTCCCTCAGGAGAGATGCCGCGATTGAGCCCAACAGTAGAAGGACGGGGTGTCGTCCACAGTCCTTAGCCAAATTCGTATTCAATTTTTCGCTATGCCATGAAATGAGAGAAAGGAAATTTGGAAACATCTGACTCGGGTCAAAATACAGACAAACACTTCACTTTGTTTGCCTCCGGAAGGTTCTAAGGGCAGCGTGTATTGAAAATAAAAACTAAAGTGCAGCTGCTTGAGAAGAACACAGGTGTCACTTTTAGCATAACTGTTACAGCAACCATTCAGAAAAGGAAAACCAAAAGATATTACCAGCTGTGCTAACACCTTGGGCAGTGACCACCCTTAGATGTGTGTTACATATTTGTGCAAATATATACAGTTCATTTGGCCAAATCAAGAGACCTAAGGTCATCTAAACCAAGCTAAATGCACTATACATGTTCAAAAGCATCCACATTCATGGCATTATTGTCCAGCATGTTTTCCTTATAATATAATAACAATATTCCCTTTGGATGCTCAAATATTACAAGACCAGCTGCAGAAAAGCCTCCACCAACTACTTATGCTTTGTGCCAATAGTAGGTCATAGGAAAAACTCCCTAAACGCCAGCACCAGGCTTGGAATACAATGTGTATATTTATTATAATATTAGATATAATGTATAAGAGGCTCAAAATATACAGTCAGCACATTAATTTTGAATTAGAATAACTATTTATAAGACACAAAGCAGCATATGAACAAAATAATCATCAATAGTGCGCCATCTACTGGTGGACATGCATATTATTTATCAACGATATAAAGCTCCCGCTTGTTATTACATACTGCAACAAAAATGATCTAAAAAGTATGACTGCAATTCTGTTTACCAAGAGTTCATCGCTTCTATACAAATGCAAATGAGGCTTTCAGTATCTAAACTAAAGATCTTGTGCGAAAGCATTTAATGAGAAGTTGCTACGACTTGTGCTTGGCAGAAACTCCAATCTCTCTCGCAAACTGAAATTAATTGCTTCATGACCTATCCATGAATGAGACTGCCTGACCCGTTCACTGCATAATGTTCCTCTCTCGCTACGGCTAGACAAATATATGCCATTTCCAAACAGAGAAATATAACCTATTTTACGCCTGTCTGGAGCACAATGATACTGGAAAAGGCAGATGATTTCATGCTTGAACAATGTATTGGGCTCACACTGATTTTGGAAATGACCTCCGTGTGTGAATTCTGAGTTTATCTGATTGTCCAGGACATCCATCATCGGGGGTTACGTAAGTATGGATGGGGAGCGGACATACCGTGCAAAGATCCTTATACTGCATCCTCTGAAACTTAGTGTCGGCATTGCCAGCACACAGCTCGACGTATCCCAGAGCCACCTGGATGACGGTGTTGTGGATGGCCTGTGTAAAATGCATGTGCAGTTGATCCATGGCTGTCTGGAGAAAAAGAGGAAAATGGGGACATACTGTGAGGCAAACAGTGGACTGCCTACGATTGTAGTCACTCTGTAGTTTCAGTCTTTTTTATTCAGCTGAGAAAGCATATTCACAAAGGCAACAATAAGAAATAAACACATCAATATTACAACCTACTAATCTTTGGTTGCATTGCACACACTTGCCAATATGCGTTTAGAAATTCGTATTAAACAATTAAACAATTGGTGGATCGGTTTTGTTGTATTCTTTAATTGCTTCAAATTAAGTTTTGCTTCAAAGAAATGTTTGACACTTATAGCTTTGAGTCTGGCAGCAGACTCACAAACAAATACCCACTCACAAGTGCATCAATAACATTACAAACAGGTTTACGAATCATGTGACAGTATTCAAATTCAATAAAAGCTTCAGGCACGCTTGACTCAAGAACAAAGGCGCAAAACCGCTTCCGCCCAATGCCGAAAAATAGCCAAACGAAAACAACATCTTACCAAAAAAATGCCCAAATGTCTATTAAAAGCCTTGTTAACAAGCTTAAAAAATTCTGCTGAAAGCCCTGTTTTTTTTTCAGTGGAAACCAGTTTAATCACAGATCCCTTGTGGCCCTACACTGGGACATGTCTGATGGGGCCGCAGGAGAAGGTACGATTGAAGTTAAAACTCTGGTTCTCGGTGGGCCCGGCCCACACTCTCAGAGGAGATGAATCATTACCGAACAACACAGTGGAGATCAGTGCGGTCCCAACGGAGAACGAATCAGCTTTGCTACAACTTAATTATGATTCCTCCCTCAATCTTTCTCTGTCTTTCTTCTCCCTCAACTTTGAACATATCTGTCCCTCAGCTTCCGGTGGGTTCAATTAAAACGGCGCAGTATTTGAGGAGAGGCTCCTGCAGGTAAGCGCATTCAAATGAGGGTCAGTGAAAACAATAAAACAGCTTTTTAGAAAACAGTGGAACGGATGAAGGTATCTTCTTCTGTGAGGAAAAACAAACGGTGGTAATACAGCCAAAGGAAAAAACCCAAAGGAAATTAGTTGTACTGAGAAAAACGAGCAATTACATCCATTAGACAAACGTAACAAGAAAAGCAAAAACAGCGAAGATGAAAAATACGAGAATTAGCTGCACAGTCATTGGGCTAATTGCAGAGTTCATGGAAAACAGCCATAAAGAAAGGTTCAAAAAACAGTGTTTTAACGGATGACGTACAAACAGAAACAAAGAGTGAAAGTTTAAAACGGGTTGATCAACAGACATCTAGCTAAAAGCATCAAGGTCCACCGTGGCTTCAAAAAGCCACTTTTAAAAGTGCTTTGTTAGAAACACTTAGTCCCCAAAAGCTTTTTTAAGTCATTGATTGTATGGATTTGAACATTAGCATTCAATTTAAACGCCATGAATCACCTAATGATCTCTTCAGCCGACGAGTGACCCTCAGTGGGTCTCTGGATGACAGACTCTTCATTTTACCATTCGTTTCAAAGATTAGGTATGAATCACACATCTTGGATTCCTCTTGTAATTATGGGATGATAGACAAACACTCTCAGTAGGTAACTACTGATCAAACGACTGTTTTGAATTATAGACTGTAAATAAACTAAGATCTCAGGTCTGTGTGTGCAGAATTAATCTTTTTAAACAAAGCGACTCTGATCCTCATAGTTTTTGTTTTGTTGACTCCACATTAAATGGTCCTGAATGAATTTGGACAATGGATGTTTTTGTACCCTATAATAAAATATCGAACCAAGTAGGATAAAAAAATAGTACAGTTCATAACAAATGAGTACATCCTCGATAATGTGCTGAACTACACCTGTGTTTGCTCTGCTAAGACACCTGTGTGACTTTTTAGACCAGCTGGTTAAAAGTATTGGCGAAAATAACTAGGTTGAGTAATTTTAAGACATGGTCTAGCATTATCTGATTCAGACGCTGTTTGGTTTGATATTTTGTTAACTCCAAACATGTGCTAATAATTTTTGGTGCCAGTGTATGTGTCACTACATTGATGACATTAACTGAAACAAAACATTTTTTCAATTAACAGTTTAGCTTATGTTTTCGATCTTTCATCTGAATGGCTTAATCCACTTACAGTGACAATTAGATTATCGTTCATACAAATTTAATTAAATCATATATTATATTTCAGATTTTAATAAAGTTACCCTCCACTGGCAATTGTTTTTCATTCACTGGTAAAAGCCAATTTTTTGTTGTACTTGGCGCCGGACGGACGACTGTTAATTCTGGTCCCTGTGTGTGTATTTGTGTGTGCGTGTGTGAATGAATAAACGCAGGGCAGCTGCAATCTACTCAGAAGGCTCGGGTGATCAAAAAGACACATGGAAAGCTCTTTTTGATGAGACAGGGGACATCTCCAAACACACGCACTTGCATGCTTATGCACAGACAGGCAGCCAGGAACACACATACACACAGAGCATAGTTGAGTACAGAACAAAAACTACAACAGCAGAAGTTGACACTACGAGATCACAATCCAAAGAACACTGTGTTTAATTTATTTTCTGCCTGCTTGTCTTCTTATTTTTTCCCTTTGTTGAGGACTTCTCACAAGCCATGCGTGTCATACTGAATCCTGTATAGCATAGATCTTTAATCCTGTGGATCAATGGCAGATCAACAATAGCAGGAGAAAATTGATAGCTGCCCAGTCAGCAATGGAAGTATTTCTGTATTTTGCTTTCAATCACAGCTTTGCGTTCAGCTTGAAAATAAGGGTAAAATAAAACATCCCTTTGAGCAAATACCACAGGTACAAGTAACACTGATATTATTCATTTTCTTATTTTTGGGTGGTGGTACCATGTGTTACCATGCAGTTGACACACACAGATATTTTAAAGTAAGTTCCAATAATCAACATTTTTATTGAGACCACAATATCAATAAGTAATCATTTGCTTTTAGGGAACAACGACTCGCCTGCGTCTTGCCTAGAAGCTTATACGCCAGCTGAACTTGGGTGTAATGAGAGACATCAAAGTGCTTGTAGGTTTTGGACAGCGCCACATCTAACTGTTCCTGCATGGACAGGTGTGAAATCAACTCAACGCGGTCCATAGCAGCAGGCAGAGGAACTTCACAGGTATAATTAGTGTGTATATGAAAACAGGAACTGGGGAAAAAACAAAGACTTGAAAGGCTTGTTTTACGTGAGGACGATTTCAATCAGTGATTAAAACGACAGATGAAACAGAATCGGCGCCGTCATTTAGACTCAAAGATAAGCACTCACACTCGTTATGCTACAGAAATAGAAACGAATCGGCGATCCACAGTGGCGTGGGTGTCACGCTAATCGCTAATACGAGAGATTAGCTAAGAGAACCAAAAAGATGAAAAAACAGGTGTGAGAGTAAGACAGCAGATATTAAGAGAGAAACATGAAAGGAAATAGAGAATGTGAGAGAGAAAGTAAACGAGTAGAGGAGTTGTGTGCAAAGCTGGGTGCCGTCCAATTACAGAAGTCTTCGCAAACATGCAAGATGCCACAGACGGGAAGCACTGCTGGGAAAAGCATGCGTGTGACTGTGTACTCTCGCCATACTATAAACTCAAAGACGGCAAGCAAATCCTAAAAGGCAGCAATTTATTTAATTAAACACAGTCCATCTGCCTAGGGGCCTGAGAGACTGGATATTGGCAGACTGACACCCTGGGCGCCACTGTTAGATGTAAACATGGTCAAGTGTTCCTCCGATCTGTTTAATTCATATAATGCCGAAGCGCTACAAAAGAGCAACGGCTGTTGTTTAATCTGCAAGCCGCGTGTGAGCGTTTCTGAGGGGAACTGGGTGAGCTTGTGTATGGCGCTGAAGAAGATTGAACGTCTGATTCAATTCAAAGCAGGTCGCCGTGTTCAATTCTTACTTTGAACTTCGTGTGAGGACAAAAACTAAAAATCTATTTGTTTCTGAAGGTCACATACCTCGTTTGCTCCAAGGTGTCTTGCGGTTTCAAATTCAGCTCACTGAGGGAAGAGGGAGAGTTTTGATCAGTTTAGCGAGGAGGACAACAGAAACTGTTTAACAGAAATTGGGGCAAATGATTTTTAGTCAATTGTGCACCACAGGTTGTCCTCTGTTGGCAAAGCAACACAACAAAGCACCAAGCACAATACAGCGAGCATTTGAGGGAAAGCATCTTTCTAGAGAAATGGACCGTGGAAGTGAGAGAGCACTAAACAACAGAAAACCAGCCTTGGAGACAAAGAATGACATTTTTGTCTAAGGCAAAAAAAATGACATTGGCATTTGTACTGTGCAGTTTTATCAAACCGGCTTTGTGCAGCTGGAAGAATTCAGAGATTCGACATCTTAAGATTTTACTGTCCTGACAGTCCACCAGCACCCAAAACCATGTTAAATCTCCAAATTCAACCCCCATCGTTAAAACAATTGAAGCAAAGAAAAATATACACTTTCTGTAAAGCAGGTTTAAAACCAGAGAAATAGAAACTATCATTTAGACTATGGAAACAAATGTGAAATGATTAAACTAGTCAACTAGTCGAGTAGTCCTGATC
>JAZGTI010014808.1:0-13842 GCA_036877585.1 Botia kubotai
TGCAGGAACGAGCGGTTTTGGAGATGTGGTCTGCGAAGCTCAGTTGATCGTCGATCGTCGATCGTCACTCCGAGGCTTTTGACCGTCTTGGATGGAGAGATGGTTGATCCATCGATCTGAAGTGAGAAGTTGATAACATAACATATGTCTTGCTTTATCTATAGATATAGATACAATATTTATTAATAGAAAATATCCAGTTATATTACAATACATACTCTGTTACATAATAGAAAATGTCTGGGATTTTGAAACGGGTATGCCATTAAAACAGAAATTGTCCTGTTGTTTTAACTGGGGTACACTGTAAATTAACTGCAAAATGTCAGGGTTATGAGCTGCCAGTACTTTTTCCATTATTTTAAAGAATTATTTATATATATATATATAGTTTTCTGTCTGAGCACATGGTTGTTTGACAGCTTGCCACGTGCAACGGTGTCCGTGTCAACCCCTCCCATCTCGTGGTTTCCTTAGCTGTGTGTGCTTACCTGTTTATCGTTCATTATCCTCCCTTTATATTCCCCTTGTGTGTTTTGGTCTTTGTCGTAGTTCTTACCCGTTTCCTGACCGCATCAGAGTTTAGTCTTTGATTCACTTGTCTTGTTTAGCTAGCATAGCTTAGCTTAGCATAGCTCATTCATAGTTAGTCTTAGTCACAGTTTAGTCACGCCAACTATTCTGTCTCTCCCGTCCTGGGAGTTCTCAGTTTTGTCTGGCATCTGGTGTGTAGTTTAGTGTCTGTTGTCTTGTCACGTCCAAGCTCCAGCTCGTCTTGTGTTGTTTGTCTTGTGTTCTCAGTGCCCCTGCTCACCTGTTCCAGTCCTTCGGTCCTGGAGTCTGCCGTTGCCTTTCCTCTTCAGCTCTCCAGCCTGCCTCCAGGTTTTGGTCTCCACACCGTGGCCATCACTAGTCCACTCCCCTGCTTTGCCTTGTCATATTCCCGGGGGTCAGACTGCCACTGCCTCTCGCCACTGCCTCTCGCCACTGCCTCTCGCCACTGCCGTCAGCACCACCATCAGCACCACCAACTGCACCCACCTGCTACTTACCTGATCAGTCTCTGTTGTCCTCCTCTCCCTCCGCAGGCACCAGCTGCGTATCAGATCCGCCACCGCTACCTTCACCTCTCTCTGCTGAGACCGGCTTCTCACCTGACCCACCACTGCCACCTTCATCGCCACCCACAGTCTCCGGCTGCTTACCTGCCTTGCTGTCGCTGCCTCCTCAGCCATCTGCAACCTCTGGCAGTTCACTTGATCCGGTGCTGCTGTCTGTTGCACCGGGTCATCCAGTTCTACTCACCGACAACATATACAGCCGCAGTCACCTACCGGCCCACTGCCGCTCCCGGTCTGCGCCTGGTCACAGCACAAACCTTCTCAACCCGGATTGTTCTAGTCATTTTGCATTGTCTGAACTGTCAATAAACATACACTCACTTGCATTTGGGTTCTCTGTCCTTGCTCTGACCCTGACAGTGTAGGTTTTTTACTTAGAATTGTACTGTACTTGTTGTTTTATTAATGATATTTACTTTCTAAGTCAATGATTATCAAAAAATTTGAAATTGAAACACTATAACAGGGTCATTTAACAGGTGTCATATCAGTTACAAGTTCAGTATGGAGTGCCACAGGCTCTGGTGCTTGGGCTTCTACTTTCCACCCTGTATATGCTACCTCTGGGAGCAATTACTGAGAGACATGGAGTTAGTTTTCATTACTATGCTGACAATAACCAGCTGTACATTTCTTTGAGAAATATACAGAACTGACGGTGTTTAAAATAACCAGTGTTATCAGCTCTCTGTTTAAATCTAGAAAGTTATGAATTGCAACTTTATCATGCCAGAGGAGAACTGGCACCTCTGGAGCCTGGTTTCTCCCAAGGTTTCTCCATTTATACATCATTTGAGTAAGCAAGTCTCCTAGCTTGCTTACTAGGAGACTGCTGACATTTAATTTTGCTTTAACTTTTTGTAAATTGTTAATATTGCTTCAAGAATAATGATCTAATTAGGGTCCTAAAGACTACTATTTCACTATTTCTTCTGGTCCTATTCTCTTTCATTGTGTAATGTTCAGGTATTTTTAAAAGATATTATTACAAATTCATTTTACTCCTGTCCCATAAAATGTTACCTCCTTTCTATGTGCCATCTCCATGTAAAGTGGTTGGCATATCTTGCTTAATCATGTGACCTATCATCTATCATGTGAATTGACTGCATGTTGCATAGCCTCAGAATGATATACTGTTTTAGTAGGCAGTTTGAATATATTGCCCTGTCATAGACCACTGAGAGAGGTACGAGCCTTTGCACTTAATGACAGGCATTTCTAATGAATGCCCATTTATTCAAATTGCCCAAATGTGTTGGTTTTCATCAGTTCAGTCAACACTTTATTCATAAATTACCCTAATTAGTCCCTAATTAGTTTTATTACTATACATCTCATGACTAAAATCTGCAATACCATGTAACACAACAAGGGCAAGAACCAGGTGTAGTAATCTAAAAGTTTAATTAGTCCATGCAAGAAAACAACAAACAACTACAATGTAAAGGCACACAAAACATAAGCAAAAACTGGCAGACACATTACAGTAGCACCTTCCCATCCTCTTGAAGCCTACCAAGCAAACACAAAATGCAAATGGAGAACCACTATGGGAATCACGGAGAACCAGCTGGGGACAGCTGGGAGGACTGTGACCACAGCAGAGACAGCAAAAGCAGGGGCAGGTACAGTTCTCTGTGACCTCTGAGACTGTAACCGTTGCAAACGTAATTACATTACATGTTTATTATATGCTTAAATGGTACCGCAGCGGAAAGAAAATCATACAAGTTTGGAATGACATGAAGTCGAGGTAATGATGACATTAACATTAATTTTTGGACAAACTATTTAATGAAGGCTGTTGTCATGGTGAAAGAAAAAGTCTGTGACCATGACTGATGTGTTTCCTCCCCCTTTTAGCATTGCATACTAACTGTGATTTTCATAAAGATGTCTGCGTATAGGCATTGGTTTTAATTCTCCAACAGAAATGCAATGAATGGGCCACCAGATGGAGCCACTAACGTGCCTAAGGTCTTTCTTTTAAAGCAGTCTGTAAGGCACTTGTACTGTTGGTCCAGGCCCGGGCTGATACTATAAATTCAGCTGGATCTTCGTAGACAGGTGGTTCCCTCTCAGACTCAGTTTCAACCTCTGGAGGGTATGGAGGGGGTGGGAGATCAAACCATGGAGGTCGGCTGCAAAATAAAAACAGGATTACAACAGGAGATGCATTATTATAATAACACACTGCTAAGAAACCTCCTCTAAAACCAACCAGACACTGGGAGACTAAGAAACCAGCTTTCAACAGATAAGTTACTAGAAATCTCTGGTTTTGTCTCTTGGTTCCTGCATCTGGCTAGACACTATGGAGGACACCTCCAGGGTCTAAAACATGTCCAATCCTGGCAATGCTGTTGGCCTATGACAGTGTGGTGAGCTACAGGTGCAACCATAAGCATAAGAGGGTGCCTGTGAAAAACATTATCAACTTCTCTGTCTGAAGGTGAAGTCCTTACCACAAGCAATCTGCCACAACTTAAAAGTATATCCACAGCAGCACAGATGAAAAAAATGTACCATTCGTGATCTTTGATCCCATGATCTGAATCTTTGCTGTGCCTAAGCTCCAGCAGGTCCAAAACTGCAGGGCAAAGACACCTGCTCTAATTGCTCAAAAAAGCAAGCACAGATCACGTTTTTACAATGCGTGCATGTAGCCCCCTCGAGAACCAAACATGTATGCTCCTAGCCCATATAAATGACGCTCAGATCAAGTATGTCTTCAGGCATCGAAATACTGAAACATGGAGGCAGACACTTACTGAAGTGACGTTTTCCCCTAGACTGTTCTCAACACATGCACAAACAAATGGCTCCTGAAGACAGAAAAGCTGATGATATGCGTAATGGGCACCCTCTTATGCTCAGGGTTGCACCTGTAGCTCATCACACTGTTGTGGACCAATAGAATTGTTGCAACTGACCATGCTTCTTGCTGAAGCGTTCTCTAGTCAGATGCAGTGCGAGTTCCTTTCGAAAGGGAACTGGTTTTAAACTTATTGTTAAACTTAATGGTGAACGTCTATTGTGTTTTCTAAATAATGCTTTTTATATAATTTTACCCATAGTATTTGTAAGCATACCCAGCATCCATTACAGCCTGTGAATATGATGGTGGCAAATCTGTTAATCCAGTTGTAGAGTTCTGAGAACAAGAGAACAACTGAAGAGTGTGAACTGAGGTGAACAGATCAGATGGTGATGAAGACTGGGGTGGGAGGCTATTGGCTCTTGAATGTCCTCTGTCCACTATCACAAGCTGGGACATCAGGAGTGGTTGTTGATAGGCACCATGATGGACACCCTGAGGCAGCAAAACACTTCGCTTTCTCTGATGGTGCAAGACAAGGACCAACAATGCCACTACCAAAACAAAGATGATGGCACTGCCAATAACGGCATACGTAATATTGGGGTAATAGCGCAATCGATAGTCCAGTGTCACAAAGTCTTGTCCTGGGGATTCTGGGAGAAAAATGGAAATGAAGATATCTGTACTAACAATATTTTAGAAAATACTCAAGCAAGCCAAACAGCACATGCATGCAAAATATGCACAAGCCACATAAACAGTGACTGTAAATTTAGGAAGTGTACAGACTACTGTCAATTATATTAAAAAATCTAAATGAAAATAAAACTAAAAAAAAAAATGTAACCTAACATTTACATTTATTTTCTATTTATGTTTACGAACATGCACACAACAATTTCATTTTAGTATTTTGCCCCAAAATAATAGTTATGGTAAGCCTATGATAAGCCTACAATAATTCATTGTTCACCCTTTAAGTACACAAAGAATAATTATTGTACACCATAACTGTATTTTCCGATCCTAAATGTGTGTGTTTTGATCTTTTCATTTCTCATTTTAAACAACTTATGTATAAGAATTTATATTGGCCATTTATTATCTTTTCTACTGTCCGTTTTGCAAAACTACATTAAAAAGCTACAAGTTATTACACAAAATAGCTTATTAATGTATATACATTTCAAATAATTTATTAATATGTTAATATACATGACATATGCTAATATACAAAGTCTGACATCACTTTAACTGTTTATCAGACATGCCTTTAGCAGAGGCATGTTGGTGATGCTGAGTAGTGAAGTGTGAAACACTTTTTGAGAAAGTTTACCTGGAGCAAGGGAAGTTTACTTGAAACGGAGTGTCTGTTTTTTTTATAATATCAGATTATTATGATTATTATAATTTGAAGCATAAGTATATGGACTAACTGACCAATTTTGATGAGAAACATTTCATATGTCTAAAATATAATGGATATTCATATAATTTTGGTAAAATAAAAGTCAAATTACTTTCTCAGTTGTGCTGTTATAGATTGTATATCAGCATAACTGTGCATTACCTACAGTGCCTACTGTTAACAATATAGCTAGGCCAACCAATAGTACTTTGTTAGTTATTGTCGAAGAAAGCAGCACTGAGAGTAGGGCAAAGTTGTTGCACTGCATGGTCTTATTATCCCTGATTGCTTTCAGCTGTGCGTCATTAACCTGTTAAGATTGCCCTATTTAAATCGCATGTCAGTCAGTTATTCTTTGTGAAAACTTGCTAGTGTTACACTGAAATTATGAGCATTCTGTTTCATTCTCCTGTGTTGTTTTTTTATCCTTTGTCTGGTTTCCTGGCCATCCCTGTTGGATTGTCCCTCAGTTGCGGTCAGTTCACTGGGTGTTTTTGAACTATTGGCTGTTACTTTGTTTCTTGGATTATAATTGTGGATAACTTTGGATTATAATTGTGAATTAAGTTCCCTTGGGTCTTCACCCCTTTGTCAGCAGTTTGTAACAAATAGTCACAGGTATTATTATTACCCAAACACACAATTAAGCAACTTACTGGAAGGTTTTACAAATCAGATAGAGATACAAGATTAGTTGCATGTTCCTTCATTGATTTCAGAACTGTTTCTCTAAAGGCTGAAAGAAAAAAGCTAGTTGACTATCTGACTTAACACAGCTGTCAATCGTCCAACCCTTTGTCCTTTATAATACATGTGCTTTTTCATTGGCTAATGCCAACGTATAACACTAAAACCTTTGAGTTTTAGTGTGTATTTGACAATAGTTTTCTCAAACAAAATGCAGAAATGAGACTGTCATGTGTTCATATGGTGTTTTCAGCATCTGCCGTCTCACTATGAGCATCACGCATACTTGAGAATGTAGTAAACAAAACAACCCTGTTTTCTTTTTTCATTTTTATATTGCATCACATTGCGCATTTTATGTGACACTCCCGTTATACTATGAATATATATATTCATTATATGAATTCCATTTTCATGGTTGGGTTGCAGAATTTCCTCTACATACATGGAAATCAAATGTTATGAACAGGACATACCTTTATCTACATAGACAGATGATGTTCTCAAATATGGATAAACATGTTTGGAATATTTCCTCGTTTTACATACATTTACATCTGTATGCACAGGTAAGATTCTCCATCTGGTTTCATTTTTATCTGATACCGTAGATTTGCAGTATATGGAATTTTTCTATCCCACAATCAAATAGGCTAGCCTCTGTTTGGAGTCAGCCTTCCATTTCTACTGACCTCTGAAGCAGATAAAGAGCTGGTCAGAGCATCTAAAGCTCTGTGTGCATCCCAGGTACATGTGTAAAGCATGCATTGGACACAACATGGACAGGGCTGTGGGGGGCATTTGCAGGTTTCACTATTTGGTCCTGAAAGGGAGCAGTGGAAACCTTGGGCACGTAACCAGGCCAGGGTCTTAAAACCACATGGGAGAAGCCTGGCCCATACTCCAGGCAGTCACCGGTCACAGAGAAAGCCTGCAAGTCCCCAACCCTCTTTATAAAAAAGGTCGGCTTTCTCTAGAGAATCAAATGTAGTCTTCCGAGGTGTAGATTCCAGAGGTCTGGTCTGGGGTGCCTGAGTGTGCCCTGCCCCTGATTGAGAAGGTCCTGGTTCTGGGGAATGTTCCAGGGGGGACCGCTGTCAGAAGCATGAGCTCTGAGAACCAGGTCTGGCTGGCCCAGAACGGGGCCGCCAAAAGAAAAATCAACCAGACTACGTGAGGGTGGAGACTTCACTCCCCTCAGACCAAAACCTGCTGGGACAATGCGTAAGCTGCATCGTTGAGGTGACGGGAAAAGTGAGTGGCCTGCTGGGAGTTATTCACCTGCTGACTCCAAAGGAGGAGGCGACAAGTGAGCCGTGACGTAACATGACCGCACAGCACCATGGTGGTTAAAATAAGCCACTGTCACCCTGTTGTCTCTCTGAAACAACGTGTCTTTCCTGGATCAAAGGTAAGAACCTCCAAAGGGCAGACAGAACTGTCAACAGCTCCAGGCAATATATGTGCCAACGCAGGTGGTGCCCTGTCCATAGCCCCAGCCCATGTTTGATGCATCGGTTGTAATAACTACGCATCTGGACACCTGTCCTAGGGGAGCACCTGCCCGTAGGAACATCAGCTGAGAGTATGGACTGAAGGTTCATCAACACTACGGGGTAATAACTGTAGTGCACATCGAAGCGCCAGACATGCCTCTCGACTCGGTCCTGAAGCCAGTGCTGAAGCGGTCATATGCCCTGGAGCGATCAACCCGAGATCCTCTGTAGTGGGAAGAACTTGCTCTTCTCACAGCTGATCTGAAATCCCAGCCTGTCCAGGTGCTGTAGCACCAGATCCTTGTGTTCACACCACCAACCCTGCGAGTGAGCTAGAATTAGCCAGTCATCAAGATAGAACTGGATGCATCCTTCAGGTCTATAGATGCAAACAAATCCTGCTGGTGAGCTGAAATGATGTGCTTCTGCATAAGCAACCTGAAAGGCTGTCTGTGGAGTGCTCAATTCAGGGTACGCAGGTCTAGGATTGGTTGCAGCCCGTCCCATCTCTTTGGCACAATGAAGTAAGAGGCTGTAAAAACCTATCATACAGAGGTGAGGAAGGGATGAACTGACGGGGATCAAGAAAAACCCAGGGGGGAGAAAATAGTTCCTTCAGAGAGGAGTTGCTCCCTCCCTTGGTTGCCATCTCAAGACTGTTTTAGAAACCCGGCAGGGCTTTTGCCGGTCTCCTGGTTGGTGGGTAGGGTGGCCCTCATTTCTGACTGGCCTCCAAAGGAGTCAGACTTAGCACAAGGCCTGGTGGACCTGGTCAAAGGAAGGTCACAGCGAGGCAGGATATATTTAATCATTTCAGTCAATGGTGGGTTCAATGGTGTTTCTTCACCATTGATAAGCGCTGTGCCAGGTCCTCGATGGTGTCCCCAAACAGGCCCGCTTGGGAGACGGGCCCATCGGGAAAGAGAGCTCTCTTTGTGTCACATCTCCACAAGATTCAGCAATAGATGCCTCTCCTGGACCACAAGGAGATCACGTCAACCTTACAAACTCTGCATGAGACAGCGATCACACCCGCTTGGGGCTGATCAGCTGCTGCACCTGAGAACTCGACTGGTGGAAATGAACGTATTGGGGGCTGTAGAGTCTGTGGAACCAGGCGGATTATCTCCCAAACGGACAGGGAGAACGCCCGCTTCTGAGTGACCGCTCATGATTCTCATGAATGCAACCATCAACAAAAGGCGCCTGAGCATGCTTGAGCCCAAGACACTCAAGGCACCAATCATGACCATCTGAGGAAACAATGAAACAGCCACATTTAGTACCACAGGGACAGAAAGCCATCTTTAAAAAGACACTACCGCAGTGTAGTGGTTTCCACTTGCCAATTTTCATTGGTCTTTGCAATGATTAGAGGCGAATGGGCTCCCAGGAATAAACCCCTATAGTGTTGTCATTGGCACATCATTGAGTGACCGCAAGAAAGGGTGAATAAAGGCTAAAGCTGTCTTATATTTACTTAAACAAAAATATTACAATATATTGGTACATTGACCAAAATGTGTAAATGAATAAAGACTCCAAATTTACCTGCTGTTGTAAGACAGTTCGCTTCATCACTGTTATCTTGACAGTTATCCTGCCCATTGCACAGAAAACTGTGATCTACACATCGCCCATTATCACAGTGGAACCGTGCAGATGAACACACCAGAGGGTTAGCAGCTACAGAGAGTGGGAGGCAGATAGAAAGACAGTTGGTAAAGGATTAACTCATATACTTACATGGGTCTCCAGAATACTTCATTATTATTGGTCAATTGCATATCTTGCATTTTGTTTTTTGCTGCTAAACTGTATAACATATAGGGCCTAAAACAAATGTTTGCCACACCTGCCAGTGGCCAGTGACTTTACTGTAAAAAAAAGTAGTATTTTTACCAGCCAGGCAGTTACTGCTTTTACAATAATTAAACACTTTGTTTTTAAAAAACATTTGAACAACATTTAATTTATAAACAAATTTTTTTCAGTTTGTTCCACAGTGAATTAATTAATTTTATAAGGCAAATCTGACAGTCACTCGTTTTCACACCCATTTCTAGTATACCTTATCCTTCTCAGTTGTGTCTCGCCACATTTGGGGGTAATCAAGAATAAAGAGGAGAGAAGTTTATGTTCTAAAAGCAAAACTGATCAATTGACAGTGTTTGACAGCTAGCTGACCATTTTTTATTAAACTTCATATTATCTACTTACCTACCTTCAGCTCAGACAGATTCTACATTTTAGTTCCCTGCCTAGTCACAACAGTGTAAGGTTGCCTGCCTAGCCACAGCAGTGTGATGTTATAGCTATAATTTGCATTATTATGCTTCTGTTGTTATCTGTTTTTATAACATTCCTCAGTGCCTGAAATAAAATGATAAACCAGGGTTATCAGTTATCTGTTTTTATGCAAGAAAGTTACAAATTGCAGCTTTAAAGTGTCAGAGAAAAACTGGCCCTCCCGGTTGAGTCTCCCACTCTCTTTCAATATGCAACGTTCAGATATTTTATGGTAATAATTTCTTATTCTCTTATAAAATATTCTTCCTATAAAATTCTTCCTAATCTTCTTTCTAAGCGCCATCTCCATGTAACCTGGAATAGCATATCTTGCTTAATATGATACCTATCATCTGTCATGTTAAGCTGCTTTAAAGCAATGCAACATTGTGTGCTATATAAATACAATTGAATTAAATTAAATATTTTTTTAAATAAAATTAGACTTTTTAATATAAAGTTTGAAGACAGTTTTACTGCAGTTATTAAAGTTTTAAGTGAAAAGCACTTATCATTCATGCCATGTATATTTTCTACTTTGACATTTCACACTTTTTAAGGTCAGATACACTGTGAAATTATTTTAGATTACTGCATTTAATCTCAAAGAAAATCATCACATTTATTTGCATGTGCTTGTGACAAACATGGTGAATTGCTGAATTCTCTCAACATAACTCGGTGCCACCAGTCTTTGTCCTTAATTCATCCAGAGAATGCACAAAGATGTGGTTGTCACATCATGACAACCACATCTGCAGCAGCACTGCCATCACTTCATGACAGCGCAGAATAACCATCGGATACGGCCATAGAAAGACCTAAATATAATAAAACAGTGACTAGTTACCTTCTTGAGGTTATCATTTGTGCATTGGGGTAAAAATAACCACAATACTTTGTGAATTATCAGAATAATGAAGATTGCATGTGAATAGATTTGCCTGTGTCATGTAAATGTTATTATAGTCCGAAATTCTTACTCTTATTATTGGAAATAATCACTATTGGTGCACATGTTCCTGGGTTGTAAAATGATCTTCCAAATTTTGCTCAATCAGCTGTGTCCCTAACAATATTCAAGAACAGCTAAAAACATACCTCTTCTGTGAACACCTAATGGGATATTTCACTTTGGGTTTTAGGAGTTGCAGCTGCCTTTAGTTAGTGTCAGATACTCACTGCAATTGTCTTCATCGCTGCCGTCAGGGCAGTCTCTAAAGCCATTGCATCGGAAACGGCCGATGATGCAGTGGAGACCATTTGCACAAGCAAAGAAGGTGGGAGCACACTTTGACTTCGCCTTCTCTGTAAGGACAGAAGAGAAAGAAAACAAAGACATTTATGCATGTCCTTCATAATCACTTACCAACACAAACAACATTTGTTTGATCATATATAGACAGTTAGATTTTTAAAAATTCTAAATGCCAGAAACTATGAATAGAGATTAATGAAAGTTTTAAAGACATTGACTTGACTTGACATTTATTACACAATCTCAAAATGCAGCTAGAGTCCTTGGGAGAACCAAAAAGTATGAAGGAACTGGCTGCCTGTTAAGCACTGCAAACATTTTAAAATTTTGCTGATTACCTGTAAAGCCCTAAATGGTTTAGTTTCTTGTGCATTACAGTTCTTTATGTTTAATGCAATCTCCAAATTTTTGCCATTTGTTAATATTTAGAATATTAAAATATTTTTTTTATTAATTCAATTCAATTTACATAGAGCTCTTTACAACGTTGCATCACTTCAAAGCAGCTTGTCAAACGTACAACATGTAAAACAGAATACATGGTATTATTGCAAATATTAATTGTTCATTATGATATGTATATTAATAAAACTAATAGGGTATACTAGGTTTGTAGTGGGTTTGTGAATAAAGTTTTGACTAAACTGATAAAAAAATTCAACACATGTAGACCATTTGAATAAATTGACACATTAGAAATACCTGTTATTATGTGCAAAGGCTTGTACCTCTCTCAGTGGTCTAATTTATTCAGACTGCCAACTAAAACAGCATGTCCTTCTGAGACTATGAAATATTTAGTCAATGAACATGATAGATGATAGGTATCAAATTAAGCAAGATATGTCAGTCTAGCTTACATTGAGATGGCACATCAGAAGGTAATATTGTATGGAACATGGGTACAACCTTAACCCTAACCCTAACCTGAATTTACAATAATACCATAAAATGCCTAAACATTACACAATGAAAGAGAATGTGAAACAAAGAAATAGTGAAACAGTAGTCCTTAGGACTTCAAATGCCAGCAGTCTCCAGTAAGCCAGCCAATAGGGCAACAGCGGCAGGGAACCACATTTCTAAAGATGTACAGTGCTGCTTGAAAGTTTATGAAGCATTCAGACATGATTAGGTTTTGTGTAAAAAAATAGAATAAACCGAATTAAATGTACATCCAAAACCCAATTTGTGAGGCAGACTTCCAAATAATGGACACAAACAAAAAATATACATATTGTCATTATTTATTGAACAAAAGGGGCTAATCTACCAAAAACTGGAAATTTGACTTGTGCAGAAGTATGTGAAGCCTTTTATTTAGTAGCTTGTGGCACCTCCGTTTGCAGCCATTACTTCAACCAAACATCTTTTGTAACCACTGACCAGTCTCTTACATCTGTCTTTGGGGATTTTTGCCCACTCGTCCTTGCAGAACTCAGCCAGCTGAGAGAGGTTGGAAGGACATCTGGCATGTACCGCCTGCTTCAGGTCTAGCCACAAAATTTCAATTGGATTGAGATTCAGACTTTGACTAGGCCAATCAACAGTGTGAATGTTCTTTCTTTTAAAGATTCCTTGGTGGATTTGCTTGAATGTTTAGGGTCATTGTCTTATTGCATCACCCATTTTCGGCCCAGCTTCAGCTCTCTGACTGATGGCAGGAGATTCTCTTCAAGAATCTGTTGATAGGTCTAAGAATTCAAGTTTCCCTGAATAATATGGAGTCGCCCTGGCCCGGAGGCAGAAAAGCAGCCCCAGACAGCCCCAAGTATGAACTTCCTTTGGTTTATCCAAATTCTCTCTGGCAAATAAACGAACAGCTTTGTTCTTTTTTTGAGTGCAGAGTCTTCTTTCTAGCAACCCTCCCATAAATGCCATGTCTGTTAAATTTTCGTCTGATTGTAGACGCATGTACATTTACCCCAGATGCTGCCAGAGTGGTCTGCAACTCTCTAGAGGTGATGTGTGGGTTGATCTTTACTTCATTTATTATTTTTCTGGTGCTTCTTGATGATAGTTTTGATGGGCGTCCACTTCTAGGCAGAGTTGTGGTCATGTTGAATGCCCTCCATTTGTAGATGATTTGTCTTACAGTGTATGGATGGAGTTGGAATCTCATGGAGATGGTTTTATAGCCTTCCCCAGACTGATGGGCTGTTACCACCTTGTTCCTGATGTCCTCGGATATCTACTTTCCTCTTGGCATTGTTTGGCATTGTTTGGCACTACAGTCGTTTGGTTGCTTTCCTGTCTCTTTTAATCAGTGTTGCCTAACCACTTTCCTAAGGATGTCTAATTTGATTGGTCTGCTTCACTGATTAATTAAGCACCCAAATGTGGTTCACCTGAATCAGTTACCCACTTGAGTTTACCAATGCAGCTGGGGCTTCACTTACTTTTGCACATACAATAATTCAATTTTCAATTCAATTTTATTTATATAGCGCTTTTTACAATATTACATTGCTTCAAAGCAGCTTTACATAAAAAAAGACATGTTAACGGTATTATTGCAAATAATATGTGTGGGATAAGACTAATAACATATACTAGATGTTAGGATTTCGGACTGATCCACCGGGTTTGTATTGTTTTCTGTCGGAGCACACGGGTTTCTACAGCTCGCCATATGCTCCAGTGTCCACGTCACCCCTCCCTCTCGTCATTGTAATCACACTCACCTGTTTAGCGATTGATTTCTCCCCTTTATAGCTTTCCCCGCTGTGTGCAGTCCTTGTCAGATCGTCGTGCTCATA
>JAZGTI010014809.1:0-13842 GCA_036877585.1 Botia kubotai
AAAGTTTTAGAAACTTTTAGAAAACATTAGCCAACATTCTGAAAACGCTCCCTGTTTCATTTTACCCAATGTCCTCCTGAGATGAGTCACCCAGTCTCATGCATCTCCAGCATTTGATTAGGAAATGGAACATTTAAAAAACATGAAATAATGTTCTTATAACCAAAAAGTAACGTTAGTACAGCGTCACAACTTTCAAAATAACATTTTCAACATTTTTATTACTTAATGGAAACATTAGGGAAACAGGTTCCTACAGCCAGAAATTGGTAGTGATATACAATGTATGATTATTAACCACCAGTTTGGCTATCGAGGTTGATTTTCACTCATATGAGACGGGATGGCAGGTGTTCATTTTGTTTATAATATAACAGAGACTTGATATGATTTCTCCTGCCCAAACATGTATGAAAAACAGCGCGAGTCCCTTGATTGAAGTCCCCTTGAATGAAGAACTGATGCAGCTGTTTCACCTTTAATGTTGTTTGGAAACGGAACCAGAAATCGTAAAACAGACACTTAAAGCTTTCGGTTACATTTCAATTAACAGATTTTTATGAATGACACAGCTCGTATTTTCACTTTCCCCAGGAAATTATTCCAGCACATTTAGAAACTGACTTTTGACTCATAATAGTCTTGCTGTCGGCACCCAGGCCGCAGTTAATAAATAATTCACACAGTAATTAAGATTCAGATTATAATTAGCGTCTCAAATAAAGAGACCCAAATCAGGGCACAGAACTCATTGAGCGACTGGGGCTCTATAAATGATGTCAGTATAGTCTATCATTTAAACACAGATATTTTAAATTAACCTGCCATGTAAACACCATTATCATTAACCGATAGTTCATGAGTTTCCGAACACAAAACTCAACTTAAGGTCTTGATTCACCTCTGGACTACATTAAAGGTAAGGTAGGCAATAACAATGCTAGCAATAACAAGCTAGCTTTGGCAACATAAGATCCCGCCCTCCCTTCAGATCTCCAATTTTAGGTTGTAAAAATGTTTCTGTAACATTTTCATTCAGTTAAAAAACATTAAAATGTTGTTTAGAAAGCTTCTGGAACATTTAAAACGTCAAGTGTTTTAGACGTTGTATTAACATTACTGTTTGGGTATGAGAACGTTATTCAAACATTGTTTAATTCTGTAACATTTTAAAACGTTCCACTAACTACTTAAGAATAACGTTTTCGATATATGATATATAACATTGGAAAAACATTCTACTAACGTTACTGCGAGACTTTTTGATAACATTGAGAGAACTTTTAGATAACGTTCTGAGAATGTTTCCTGTCAGCTGGGGAGAGAGTATGTGTCTGATAAGATTTACCCCTGTGAAGCGTTCGGGTCCTCCATGAAGCTCCTGACACTATCGGTACCGTCCATTCGGCCTGATGCTTCTCACAGCTCCTGGATCTGGAAGCAGTTAAATGCATTCATTCTGTTTGCCACACACACAGTCTTTGATGGTATGTTTTTGACGGTGGTTCACTGCATGTCTTGCCCTGGCTGTATGCATGAGATGCTCGGCTTAAACAGCAGAGCTCCAGTACTGGATGGTTCAGTGGTCTATGGTGTGTTTCTGCTGTCTACAGAGGATAAGTGGGTCACATCAGGTGGAGGTTATCACAACGGGGTCACGTCGTCTTAGTCACACATTGTAATCAGTTGGCTCGAGGGTCTTAAAGGTCACGAGGCCCACGGTTCTACCTCTGTCCTCTCATAGCTTTGAAGACAGCTATTGGATTACTTCTGACACAGATACGCCTCTGTTTGCTAAGAGGATTGTCAGATTGTTGATAAAACATACTGAAGTGTTTCCTCGTGTGTATTTGTTTCTTTTTCATTCTCGCAGTACAGCTGTGATTACTGTAAAGCTGAACCGCGGTAAGATATTTTGAGGCTACCAAATTGGACACCTCATCTCTCACAAAGCTAACTGAACACATTTCTTTGAATTTAAAGGCAACATAGGCGATTATTTCCAGAAATATTTTTGTTATGCTTATCTTCACATTCTCATAGTAATCACTTGGTAAAGTGGTCTAAATATACATCGTTTTAGATATACACCTTCTGTGGAAGGCAGAGGACCACAAAATGTTCATCCAAACATTGCATTCAGTCCGAATCAACTGTCTAAATCTACATTTCACATTTATGCATTTGGCAGACACTTTGATCCAAAGTGACTTACACTGCATTATACTATACATTGACTCTGAGTATGTGCAATCCCTGGGATCGAACCCATGACCTTGGCGTTGGTAACGCCATGCTCTAACCACTGAGCTACAGGGAATCTAGAAACAGTTTTCTATTTTTCTTTCAATGGAAAAACACTGATGCGCTCCTGCATGGATCAGACATTTTTAGAGCCCGTTTCTACAGTACAGTTGCAGTGTGAACAGATGGTGCTTTAAACCATGTGCATACTGTAATATATTGGCTGCAGGTAGATTACACTGATGGTGATTAGTCACAAGGGGAGAAATGTAGCCTTGGTGGAGATTTTTGGCAGAATCTCCACACGACTGACCATGTCTGGTTGTCTGAGGGTACAGCAACCACCCAGCTAACAGGAAACATTCTCAGAATGTTGCCTAACCTTCTCTAAAAGTTCTCTCTAAAGGTTACCACAAACGTTCTTGCAGTAACATCAGTAAAATGTTTGTTAACGTTATATTTCTTGAAAATGTTATTCTTAAGTTGTTAGCGAACGGTTTTAAAATGTTCTTAAAACCAAGCAATAACATTAATACAATGTCCAAAAACTGGACATTTTGAACATTCGTAGAACTGCCAAATAGCATTTGTAATGTTTTTGTTACATTAAAAATGGAAACTGGAATTATTACAACCTAAAACTGGGCATGTAAGCTGGGCATGCTCAGTGATTTAATATCTGGCAGAGTGCTAAAACCGCCGGAGATATTTCTGTACAGTACGTGTAATATTACATTAATTTAAATACAAGCATGGCTCAGTTATGAAATGTGAATAATGGGACTGTTTTAGGGTGTGATGTGTTTATGTTTGACAGAATCACATCTGAAGTGCAGCACTGTGATAAATGCCATTTGGCCACACAATCACATACCCCCCCTGCCCCCCCACGCTCTCATAGACACACACACACACAGACACACACACAGACGTGAAAATATGATTGGTGCATGATCAAGGATCTCATATCGATTTATATGAGAAAAAACAACCGGAGCTCGGCAGATGCTGGAATTTGCATTCCAAGCTGACATTTCACACCCGCCGGTTAAACACACAAACAATGCGATGAAATTGAAATTCTTTTCTGCGTGATAATTAAATCAAGCATGGTGAATATTTTATTATTTGTGGTAACTCTGCTTTTAATGAGGCAGTGAGGGGGAGAGAGGTAGAGAGAAGCGATTAATTTATTTCTACTTTACCTTTGGACTACGGTGCTCCCCTGAGCCTGTGAGTATGACTCATCTGCATTTAGGAAATGCTACGCTTCTGCATTAAGAAATGGGCTTTGTGGAACGAATTTAAGTCTCCGTCTAATTACACTCGAGAACTGAGCTTTGTGATACAACGGCGCTGCAATTCACCATGTACTGCTGCAGTGATTACAAAAACACAACTTGATGATCTTTCCCACGGGGCAGACTGGCTCATCTACAGGAGACGGGGATTTACTGTAACTGACAGATTCAATGCAAATGAGTTCAGATGAACCTTATCTCAAACTATCTCTAAATATCTCAAACTGTCCATCAAAACGACACTTGATATGGGATAAACATTTTAAAGTATTGGATTCAAGACTTGACAATGGCTTTGGCTAACAATTTTCGGTTGTAAGAACGTTTCTCTAACATTTCCATTAAGTATCAAAAATGTTCAAATACTCTAGGAACGTTCAAAACGTCCAGTTTTTTGACGTTGTATTAAGATTATTGCTTAGTTATAAGAATGTTATTTAAGTATTTTTTAAATTTTGCAATGCTTTTAAAATGTTCTATGAACTATTTAAGAAAAATAACATTTTTGATATAAAACACATATAGTTAAAAAGTTATATTAATGTTACTGCAAGACGTTTTTGAGAACTTGTAGAGAACGTTAGCCAACGTTTTCAGAATGCTCCCTGTTAGCTGGGGAAATGTTTCACCCAAACATTGTCTGTTGTGCTTTGCTGATTGCACAATTTCGGAGAGAAAATGTTTTGCAGCTCATGGATGAACAAGCCCGTGCAAAACAACATTTACTTTCTGGTTAATATTTTTATTTACACAGCAAAACCTCTGCTTTCATCATGACATGTTGAAATGCCAAAGAACATGTTAAACCCCTCGGGGCAAATGTTGAACGGCTGCTGTCTGACAGGTGTGCTAAACGTTGTTTTTCCAGCTACTGAAATAACACACAGCATGTAATAACCTCATTTCACTGCTACACTGACAATTCTAACACATTCACAATGTTTTACGTAATACTTACTGTCTTACCTTAATATCTGTTATTGAACTCCAGTACAGTGTAAAAGGATAATACAACAGAGAGTATATTGAGAGGAAAATCACTCTACTTTATGTAACCTTGTGGAATATTTCAAATAATGGCCGTGTTTCATTTACATGAAAGCTCTTGTTACCCAAGTCACACAAGTTAGGGTTAGTTTTCAGTGATTTTAACTGGTGATTGTAGTGTGTAACGTTTACGTTCCTGTAGCTCAAATGACAGAGCATTGCATTAGCAACACAAAAAGGTTGTGGGTTCGATTCCCAGGGAACACACATAAGTCACTCTGCAAAAAAGCGTCTGCCAAATGCGCAAATGTAAATATAAAGTATACACTCTCCACGTCTGAATACGCCTAAACTAATATAGTATATATAAAACATATTGTATATATAATACACTATGCCAGCTACAGCGTGCTAAAATATTATAGCGGGCTATTTAGCAACATGCAACCAATCACAAACTGTTTAAGCGTCTGAGTGAAACCTAGAAACCATACAAACACGTTAACTGAAGTCTGTAGAGACCATCTTTGGTTTATGCTAATTTAAGGTGACTTAAAACAGCTAGTGTGGACTTATGTAGTGTCATTGAGACAGATAACAGAGCAGTTATTAAAACAGTGCACACACCCGTCGTGAGCTGTATTCGTCAATGCTATTGACCACATTAATATGCAGCTGAGAAAGTTATTCATCCAATCAATGTTATTGACCTCATAAATATGCAAACAAGAACCTCAACACAGGGTTTACGAATGTACATTTATGCATTCGGTTGCTGTTATCAAAAGCAACTTACAGCGCATATAAATTACACATTTTATCAGTGTGTGTGTGTTCCCTCAGAATCGAACCCACAACCTTTGCGCTGTTAACACAATGTTTTACCGATTGACACAGAAACACAGTACACAAGCACACAAATGCACAGTGGCATGTCATAAATACTAAGGATTAATGCTTACACTGTAAAGAATGAACTCAAGATTTCATTTAGCCCGGCTTAAGAATGACCCTGGCTTAACAATTCCATGCGTATAAAGCCAGCCATGTTCCATGATGGCAACTTTTGCTTCTTTTTTGACATTCTCTGCGTGTCCTCTGTTACATCTCTGCCCAGGGAGAAGCGCTTATTAACAGAGTTAATCCCTCTAACCTTTATCCGCAACGATACTCCAGATCCAGGCAGCACACCGCCAGTTAATAACTGTCTGAGAGAAGTTCAGGTCTCATGCTCATTCCAAGTAATCGGATATCATTTTAAACCTGTGATATTGGGTTGGGTTCTGTTCCATCCTCGACATTGTGATTAACACCAGAATCATATTTCTGCAGTCGAGTGATGAAACACAATCCTACCTGAATGTGACTCAGCATGCTCCACAACTCGGGGAAAGGATGTCACATGGTTTCCCATGGTAACGTCTTTAGTAGCACCAGAAACGATGCTTTGAACCAAGCTTAAAACCGCAGATATAGACGGTTCAATCATAGGATCCATACTGTAAGAGTTTTCCTCGACTGTGGTCGGCATATGCTTTGAATTGAAGTTTTTAAGATAAATCAAGCTACAGTTTATTACAGATTATTACCTTATAGGTATTCCTTCATAATAAACCAAGCCAGGGAAAATAAAAGATCTGTAGCTCAGTGGTTAGAGCATGACGTTAGCAACACCAAGGTCTTGGGTTCGATCCCAGGGATTGGACATACTCAGAAACAATGTATAGTATAATGCGATGTAAGTCGCTTTGGATAAAAGCGTCTGCCAAATGCATAAATGTAAAACATCAGACAATTGAGCACCTCATCTATAAGGAATATAAGACATTTATGCATTTGCCAGACGTTTTTTTCCAAAGCGACTTACAGCGCATTCTCGATCAGTACGTGTGTTTTCTGAGAATCAAACGCACAACCTTTTGTGCTGCTTACACGATGCTCTACCAATTGAGCTACAGGAACGCTCATTAGCCACATGCCATTTTCAGACACACTCTATATAACAAGCAGGCACTCAGCAGCTCATTAACCATTCATTTTGACATATACAGTACGCCTAAGGTCTGACTGGCCTTTCTGTGGCACTGGAGAATATGTATAAACACTGACAATATTTAACTTTCTGGTAAACTGATGATTCTTTCCAATCGTAGCTACATCAGTTCCGGGATTTTCAAACGTATCTCATTGTGGGATAATGTCTGTTCTTTGAAGCTGTGTTTTGGTGCCCAGCTGTGCATGTAAAGTGCTGAAACTTGACTTTACACTGTTATTGGGTACAGAAGCTGACTTCTAACCTGTCGATTAAATAGTCTGTTTAATAAACACGAGGGTACCCATCGAAATAAAGAGAAATTACGGAAAAAGGGCGAACCCTACAGCAAACTTTTAAAATGTTTGTTTAAACCGTTTACTTTTTTGTCTGACAACGAGCTACGTCAAAACACCGCACCTGACAAAATCTGGTTAACTGGTTAACGATGTACGATCTGGTTTAAAGCATCTGTGAATAATCATTTACAGTTCCTCTTCAATAGATCTCTGTCAAATGATGAACCAAAAGCCCCTCTAAGCGGAACTGTAGCACTAGTAGTTCACTAGTTCAAGAACGTGTTTGACAAACTTTTAAATTTTAGAGAACGCTAGCCAACATTCTGAGAATGCTTCTAGAATGTTCAAAAAACTTCAAGAAACAACCTAAGAACGTTTTGATATGTATAACAGTAAAAACATTGTGCTAACGTTACTGCACAAATGTTTCAGATAACTTTGAGAGAACATTTGGAGAATGTTAGCCAATGTTCTAACAACGTTCCTAGAACTCTGAAATGAACATTTAATGTTTTTGTTACACAATGGTTTGGGAAACGTCTGTACAATGTAAAATTGTTAAGTGGGCAGCCTCTACACAAGCGTGTGTATCAGTTTCTGATTCATACATCTGTGATCACGACAGCATTGCAATCTGCCACTAATGCTAACATCAGGCCAGCACAGTAACATACCTGTTCATGTATTTCTGCCACCAGGTGTCACCACTGAGTCACCACTGAATCGCCACAAGGTCTGCTATCTGTGTTCCGTTTACACGTGCCATTTATTTCAGTTAGTACTGGACCTATGTGAGAATATAGCAGATACTTCAGCAGATACAACATTATTCCAACCTTTCTATGTTGGAGACATTGTGTGGGTGTATGAACCAATCACACTAAAGCAGAATTTCCAAAAATTGCTCACTATAACAGCTTGGAGATTTAGACGTCCAGATGGAATGATGAAATCAGTCAGGCACGTTCTTATAAAGAGAACATTTGGGACCGCTTTGTGTATTCTTAACAAATCACATGTGCATTTGAGATACACTGCCTGGTAGGATGTAGTTGTTTAGATTCTCTTACATACAGATTGGATGATGCATTTGTTTATAGATCATTATCACTCGGTACCAATAGCTCTATTTCAACATGCAGCACAATAAGTTATTTCCGTTTATTTCGGAATTAGCATCACCAAACAAAAAAATGACTTAAAAGCATCTGTGAAATGAATAAATGATTCTTGACCACTCCCCTCGTCTGCCATTGGTCAGCTAAAAAGATATGCCGTTCCAAACTCACATGATTGGTTAGGCCATTGTTGATGTCTAGCCAGTTCACACATTCAAATGAATCAGCCTACGAATTACTGACTTGTAACTGTTTTTATAAATTAAAGCTGCAATTCGTAACTTGTTTTGGTTAAAAGTCAGTTATTAAGCAAGTACATAACAAATCAGTTTTCAAAACTTACTTTAACCTGATTTGCAACATCATATTTATAATAATGAGTTATCATTTTAGAAAAAACATGTCTGTTATGTAATATATGTAATTTAATGACGTCTTATAAGGCCTATACAAGGTAAGGCTAACATCAATCTGATAAAACCGCCACCTGAGGTACAAAGAAATCCCACCCAAATCCAAATAAACACCACCTGCCTATTCAGTATCTTCACATAATTGCAAAAATAAGGAACAGCATTACCAAGACCGTTGGTTCTGATGAGTCACGTTTTCACACTGAAACACTTACATATATTTTTTATTGCTGGCAGCGTTTAACCAAACACAGAGCGAGAACTCTGCTTCTCTGACACACTGAACCAGTTTGATTCTGGCTTGTTAATTAGGGTTCATCGTACCCATTATAATGAAAACAAGTCTCGACATGATTCCAACTCCAGGCGTGATGTGTTGACGTCACGCACAGCCCCTAAACAACAGAGACAGACACACCATTAAGTGTGTTCTCACATTAGACACGAGGAGATGGAAACAAGGCGCTCTCTTTCAGAACACCACACCTCCTTCAAGATACGTGAAGTGAGGAGCTTCACCCGCATACAGAACGTTCAAACAAGCGCACCACTCAAAAATATCCGTTCTCATTATATAACTCACTCACAGTGCTCTCAGTAGAACCCGTGGCCTGAGGGTCAGCTTTTCATAAATCTCATTATTTTAAAAACATGGCCCGGTTTGGCATGCAGGCTGTGTTCCGTGGTGATATGCAGAAATGATCGCAACTCCTGTTTACCAATACGCATAAATGATGCAGGAGAAGGTGGCAAAACAAATACAGAGAAAAATCCACTACCAGGCGACTGATAGGCGTCTGCTGTTCCTGATCTGCCTGGCAAATGAGAACCATTCCTATTTTTCTTTCATCTTTCCAGCAAACAGATAATGTTCTAAGAACATTGACTTTGATTCTCTAAAGGTTTTCAAAAGATATCAAAAATGTCCGTGCAGAACTGTTACTAAACGTTTTTAAAATGTTATATCATATATGTATTTTTATATTTATTGATATATCAAAGAAGCCATTCTTAAGTTGTTAGTGGAATATTTTAAACAAGCAACTTATAAAAAAGTTTGAGTAATGTTCTTGTAAGCATGCATTAACGTTAATATGACGTCCAAAAACTGTCCCTAGAACTTTCATAATAACATTTTTATTGTGTTTGATACTTCATGAAAATGTTAGGGAAACCTAACGACCTGAAATTGTTAACTGGGTTGGTGGACTATTGAAAACAGCTTTCATTGTTTTTGAAGCTGCAGTCGGTGTTTGTACCGACGCTCCATCTGTGTGTCCTGACATCTCATTTCGGCTCTGTTTTGTAACGGATAATCTTTTTAAACATCCACTCGGTCGTGATTTTCCCCACACAGGTTTGGAGTGTTAACGCACGGATTACCGGAAGTGCGTAACACGACCACCATTAGACAAATTTAGGATCACAGGAAATTCCCGACCTAATCGCATTGATAAAAGTTAATCCATGACTGAAATATGATTAAAGGCTGAAATGATTCACCGGTCAGTTAAACCGAACCACCCACCCACACAAGATCCAGCAAGATTACAGTTTTTCAAGAGGAACACAAAATCTCTATCATTTTTAGCAGGGCTGCATTATTACCAAAAAGACATTTTCTCTGAACTTTCCTTCAAAACTTGCATCAGAAACACGAAAGCTGCGATGGAGCGAGTCCAGCCACGTGTTTACCAAAACAAGGCCAATCAAAAGCAGCTGATCGGGTGTGCAGATGAATTTGAAATAAATCGTGAGGCGACGTGGAAGACCGGCTCATGTGAGTGCAGACTGCATCATCTGGATCTGATCTGCAGATTAAAGAGACAAAATGATGAATGCATTAATTCCCCTGACATTTACACCAATGTAACAGCATTAGCCCAGGCTGATCCTTGTGATTATGACATCGTACCTCATTCTCATACCTACAATATTGTTCAGTTGGCTATTATAAATGATCATAGTATTAATTTCTTTTCTTATATTTTTATGCATTTGGCAGACGCTTTTATCTAAAGCGACTTACAGTACATTGAAGTTATACAGGTTGTGGGAATCAAACCCACAACCTTTGCGCTGCAAACGCAATGCTCTATCAATCGAGCTACAGGAGCCACAAAAAAACGTAAATGTACTGCTATTGTTGTTTTGTTAAATTAAATTGCATTATAAATACAATACAATATACAACACCTGTGCATACTGTACATGCATCTCTGTATGCTGAGTGGAAACACTGTAAAGGTCATGAACTGTTATTTTTCTATCACATAAGAAATAAAGACGAGAGCGATGATGTCACACAAACGTGGTTTGGAAAACATCAAAACACAGCCTTAATGTAAATACATAAAGCCATCGCCTGATAAAATCTAAACTGTTAGATCACTCCTAATATTTTCTACTAATCAGCTGCTGTATTGGTGCGTTCATTTGCAAGCTAACAGGAAAGCAGAAAAATGGCAGCTGTGCTTTCAATTTTTCGCCCTGTTACTTCCAGGATGACACCCCGCCTGCTCCCCGCAGGTCGACGCGGCTGCTGCTTTCCTCGATTTATAATCTGAATGAAAAGCTAAAAGTATCCGTAGCGTTTTATGAATGAAAGTAACTAAAAATAAAACTCACATCTATCCCTCTTTCACACTCCCCCCCCTTCCTCTCTCACTCTCTTCCTCTTTTCCCCGCTGCTGATGTTTCAGAATCAGATGGATGACACCATGTGCCCACACTGTTACACGTATTAATTTCCAGGGCTCCAGATGTCAGTCTTTATTATCACCTGATCTTTAAAAAAAACTCTGAGACCTCGCTTTGAGTATGAGCCCTCTGGGCTTAGAAAGACTGACAAGTTGTGAGTTTTTGTTGTCATCACTTATTTAACGTTCATGTTCGAATTATCAACGAAGACCACCTCCCCCATCACTCCACATCCCTAGCTTGTGATTGGACGGTGCTGGTTTCGGACATAGAACGAATATCATTCATATGTCTGGTCTGTGGTATCTCACATCAAATCTCTGCATATTTTATCCTCTCGCTTATCCAGATGAATGCGATGGCTGCAATTATATTTTGTAATGCAGACTGTTAACATTCTTTTGTAGTGTATTAAAGCCAGCGTGAATCAGAATCAAACGGAATTTAAATAAGGGACACAGAAAAATAGAGGGCGTGGCTTTTACACCTGGAATTGATTGGGTGCAGAAAAGTAGGTGTTTCAAAGCTAGCAGCAGACTACCATTTGACGGAAGTGGTTAATGCCTCTGGCTCCGCCCAAGCAGTAAGTTTACAGTAATGGTAAGTTTATAATTATTTATAATTTGAGCTGTCAAGGCTGATTTCCTGGCAAATAAAAATAATTTACAATACATGCTTGTTCAAACGTTGCGACCGGCTCGTTTAGGCAGGACTTTGAACAATTACACATGTTTTGGAAATTGTAGAGCTGTTACAAAACTGGTAACCGGTGAACTGGTGAACTGGTGACCAGCCACGTCATACCTGCAGTCATGATGTTTAATGGAGACCAAGAGACCATGTGAGAAAGTGATGCCTCTCATTCTTCTGCCAGAAGATGAATGGATGGAGACAATACAGTCTGGTGTAACACCAAAGCAATCTGGAGGCCATTGTTCTGCTGCCAAGGCCAGACAATAATAACAACAGTGCAGACATTTATGACAAATTTAACAAGATCTCATTTTCCTCCCTCATTCTATATATGCATCACTTCTAAAAGCTCATTAAAGCTGCTTGGTGAAGCTTGTTGTCCTTCATGATCATCAGATGTTTGAATGAAACAGTAACATGCTCTTCAAAGCACAATTTTCATGACACTGATTACAATTAAATGTTTCCAGCAGTGAAAAAAACACAAATGAAAAAAAAAACATGCCTATGCATAAATGATTTGAGGACAATTTATCATTTATCTGTAATAATTATATATATTATATGATATAATAATTATACCCTGATTGGGTATAACTGTTCTTCAAACAAATGTTTTCAAAACGTTACACTAACAACTTAAGAATAACTTTTTTGATAGACATGATATATAATGTTAAAAAAGCGACCTGCTAACAGTACTGCACGATTTATTTTGATAACTTGAAAGAACTTTGAGAGAACGTTAGCCAATGTTCTCAGAACGTTCCCTGTCAGCTGGGATTTCTCCGTGGTGCGTAGCACCATTCCCCAACAATATTTCATTTGTAAGGAAACGTTTGTGCCAATTCCGGGAGTTCCTGGTATTCATTGAAAAATAATTTTAGTGATTCATTGTCTGAGTGTCCGCCAAGAAGGTGAGTGTGTATTTGTGTGTTTGTACGGACTGTTGTGAGTGTGTTTCAGAATGTGTTACTCCGGAAAACTTGCGACAGCTCACACTGCACACACACACGGTGCGCTTTAAAATTGAAAAGTGAAGCTGGCAAAATAAATAGCCGCCTGTGCAGAAGGGGGGCAAGAGCAGTGCCAACACACACTGCTACCTCAGCATGTCACGAACTGTAGAGTGGGAGAGTGAGAGAGAGAGAGAGGCTGGAGAAAAGTGGAGAAGAAAAGGATGGAGAATGTCAGCTTGAACTCTGCCAAGCTCACCTCAACTGGAGGCCACATCTCTAAACCCAAAGAGCCAGAGCGAACAAGAGCAGGACTGTAAAAGTCAGCCAAAACGCCAGCTCACAGCATACTGTGTTTAAAACAAGCCAGAGGATTAGAATATGCAAGCACATACCTTGATGGGGAGGCTTCCATGAGCGCCCCAGCTGATGTCATCATTTTCAGCACACCCCTGATGGTTACGGCCTCTGTCCCGCTCAACTCTCCTTGAGCTCTGTTTGAACCTCAGAACTTGTTTCGTCGAGCTTCGCTTGCAACATTTTAAGGACGACACAAACTATTTCCTGTTCTGATAGTCGTAGGTGTATTTCCATGGAGCAAAGTTCACGTGACATTCATTGAAAGATAAATAGTATCTATAAAAAAGACGTTATCCTGACCTTCACAGGTCTCACTTGTCAAACATGGGCCAACAGCGCAATTATTGATGTGTTTGCATTGCAAAGTGATCAGTTAGTTGGCTGATGAGAAAGAGTGAACAATCTCCTACAGGCTTATATACGTGTTGGCGGGTTAAATTGACCCCTTTAAACTCCAAACTAAAACACTTTTTGTATATTCATTGCTAAACCCAAGCAAGTAAACGAAGACACTGTTTTTGATCCGTATTTCTCATTTCGCATTGCTTGACATATAGATGTTTTATGGTTTAAACAACAATCTTCAAATTAGCCTTTAAAATGACTATATGAACATGAAGCTCCTATTTAGGGCGAAGGATCAGATAATTGATTCATTTACTCAAGTTACAGTGATGTAAGTATTAATCAAATACTGTATAACACAGCCATATTGCAGCAATACAAATGATACATCAGA
>JAZGTI010014810.1:0-13842 GCA_036877585.1 Botia kubotai
ACACACACCAACACACAATCACATAATACACACACCAACACACAATCACATAATACACACACCAACACACAATCACATAATACACACACCAACACACAATCACATAATACACACAACAACACACAATCACATAATACACACACCAACACACAATCACATAATACACACACCAACACACAATCACATAATACACACACTCTCTGTCTTAGTTCATTCTGTAATGCTGAGAACAATTGTGATGACTATGGTATGCCTTTCAAATTTGCATTTTGCTGTAAATTGACCAAATTACGGTGTTAAATAGCTGTGTTATATCTAGTGCAATGTTTGATGTGTAGCATGTGTTATTAAAAGACCTTATCAGGGAAGCTGTCGAATGACAGCGGGGTGGAGCTGTTCCTCTTTGAGGTCTTAAAGCGACGGATCACATCTTGTAAGGTCGCTGCCACCACAAAATATTCCTGCTTCAAACGCAACGCCTTCCCTTCAAAAAACTACAACACCCAGACATGCTTGTGTTATAGAACTACAAAATGATCATTGTACACAGAGGAACTGGACTGATAACAAAACTAAAACTTACGTTGTCGTTTGGATACAGCACGCGGGAAATGTTTTCTGCCAAGTTCCGGTCCAGAACCGCCTGAATATAATCACCTACATTAACTGTGAAGAAAAGTGTATTAAGAAATTTGCCAGATATATCAAACTTTATTCAAGTTCCTAGTGCAACGTCTTAAAAACGTTTGAATAATGTTCTTATATCTAAAAAACTGGACGTTTTGAACGTTCCTAGAGCTTTCAAAATAAAGCTTTTAATGTTTTTATTTTTTATTGGAAATGTTTTGGAAACGTTCTTATAACCTAAAATTGGTAGCTTGGGTTCCTGTTCACTGTTTTTTTGGTATGACGCGCACCGACAAAACATTGAATGTGTGTTACATTTTATTTGATGTTGACTTTAGTAATGACGAGTGTTAATCTGCTGTCTGATTTGATGTTGACTTTAGTAATGACGAGTGTTAATCTGCTGTCTGGTGTGGAAGTACAGGTAAACAGCACATGTTAAAGTGTGGAGGGCTCACAGTCTCGCAGGTTGAAGTCATTAGGTGCACGTGCAGACCACAGACGCATGGTGTTCACAGTGTTGTTCATGTAGCCCGGAATTGGCGTGTCGTACGGCATCGCCAGAACCACCTACAAACAGCACAGTCACGTGTTATAAATATGATCTGATGTGTTTATACTTGTGTCTATGTGAGTAACTGTATTTGCATGCATACCTGCGTGTCCACCCATTTAGGCTCCGCCCCCTCTTTCTCCTCCACACGGCCATAGAAGTGCACCGGCAGCATGAACTCAGGGCGAGCCTTTTCCCAGGGGTTACCATACCTCAACCAATCATCTGCCTCCTCTACCTAACAGACAGGACATTCAACCAATCATTTGCCCCCTCTACCTAACAGACAGGACATTCAACCAATCATCTGCCCCCTCTACCTAACAGACAGGACATTCAACCAATCACATGAGAACATCAGGACATAAATACAGCAGTTATGAAAGTAGATCTGCATTTTATGGTCAGATCTACTACGGAACATTCGCAAAATGTTGGCTAACGTTCTCTGAAAGTTCTCTCAAGGTTCTCAAAAAACAATCTTGCAGCACTATAAATGAAATTATTTTGAACATTATATTTTATATGTAAAAAACGTTATTCTTAAATTGTTATGTGTTTTAGAAACATCACAGCATTTAAAGAAATGTTTACATAACCAAGCAATAACATTTATACAATGTTTAAAAAACTGGAGGTTTTAAATGTTTCGAAACGTTCAAAATAACATTTTTTATGTTTTTGTTACTTAATGGAAACGTTAGGGAAACATTCTTACAACCTAAAATTGTTAGCTGGGGTATTGACACAGGGTAGGCTGAAGGTCAGATGTGTGTGTTTAAAATTACAGTATTTTCACTGCACAAACACACATTTATCATCTCTGACCAATTACAGGTAAATAACGCTGCGGTCCCTTATCAACAAGATTCCTATTGGTCCGGTATTATCAGTTGTGGGACTGAAGCTCACATGCACCAGGCCAGTGACCACACACGAGATGGACTCCTGGCCTACATGCATTGATTTTTACACTGACCTACAAAGCACCGCAAACTGTCTTTGAACTGTTAGGAAATCTGAAGCTTGTGTGTGAGAGAACAGCAGCGGTCAGTGTAGTGTGGTTGTATTCAAGCATCAGGAAAAATCATGCAGAAAAATCATGATCACCTGCCAGCCATCTTTGATTTTCTGGTTAAAGATTCCATACTCATAACGAATCCCATATCCATAAGCAGCCAGACCCAGAGTCGCCATAGAGTCCAGAAAACAGGCTGTGGACCGCACACACACACACACACATACAGTAAACACACACACACACACAAACTTGTGGAGTGGAATAGAAATACTCTTTTTGTGCAGACATGAGTGTGTGTGTGTGTGTGTGTTTGTGTGTGTGTGTGTGTGTGTGTGTGTGTGTGCAAAAGACCTGCTAATCTTCCCAGCCCTCCGTTTCCCAATCCTGCATCTTCTTCCATCTCCTCTAGATCCTCCATGTCCAACCCCAGCTAGTTAAAGAGAGAAAGAGAGAGATTTATGCATGGCTGGGTGGGTAGGTAGAAGGATGAGTAAGTATGTGTTCTCTCACCTGGTAAATAGCCTCATCGCAGGCATTCTGCAGCCCCAGATTAATCATGGTGTTCTGTAGGGTTCTACCCATGTAGAACTCCAGGGACAGGTAATACACACGCTGAAGGACAACAACAAGAAACGTGACAGTCACACTATGAAGAAACTTAATTAGCAATATTAATATAATAAAATATTTGAGCGTTTAGTACTATTGTAAATATTATATATTCATTATAAAGCTGCAACGTTTTTATTACAAATAAACAAAAATTCACATATTAAGCAAGTCTCTTTACCCAGATTTACAATGGTAAGTTTATAATAATGATTGATCATTTGAGCTGTCGGGTCGGTTTTCCCGGGAAATGTCAGTTTGGTTTCATTTGACTTCAGCATACATAAAGTCACGTGACGACAGAGAGACGAAAGTTACGGACTGCACCTTAAAACACTTTTCAACGTATATCCATAATTGTTATGATTTTATTTATTTTAAAATCATGTCAGATTTATGGCGTGGGGAAGTCACAATTTTTACTTCAGATGTACAGAAAATAGGTTTTAGGAGAAAAACAGCAGAGACAAAAATATAATCAATATATAAAGAAATTATACTATTTTATTAGAAAACTATGAGATGTTGATTTCACATGACAAAGTGTTTATATGAGGATTCCAGTTTGCTTTGAAGCTAGTCCTGTGTTTTGGACTCACTTTCGGGTCAGCCTCATAGTAGAACTGCTGTGTCCGGATCCAGCGACCCACCAGGTGATCCCGCACCGTGTGCGCAAGCGCAAAATAATAATCGCGCGGCGTGGCCACGTTTCTGTCCTTCACGAGTGTGAAGTGCAGGTGCCGGTTAAAGCCTTTCTTCAGCTCCGCCACATTCTCCACCCCGACGATTCCTCTGATGCTGATCTGCTTGCGCTTCTCCTGGTCCGTCAGAGGCGTCGCCATCCCGAACTCACACGCTACACCCGGCGTGCCCGGTGCGCTCAGCCCCGTACTTTTATAGGAGAAAGGGAGGGAGGAGCAGAGTCTCTCTCTCTCTCTCTCTCTCTCTCTCTCTCCCTCTCTCTCTGGACTTATTGACAAGTCCATGTATAGATGACACAGAAAAAAAAAGAAAACTACACTTGGTAAATATAATCTTTGTAAGGGAATAACAACAGACAGCTTTGCGTCACTTAATTCAGTTTATTGAGATACCAGCGAACTTTACAGATAACAACAATTCAGACACGTAATAATAATAATAATAATAATAGTAATAATACATTTCATTTCTTATATTGGGATTAATTTATGAAAAAATACAATTAATTTACAATGGGTGAAATTTCTCTTCACAGCATCCAGACATTCAGATGTTGAGCATGAACTATCTGCCCAACAAACAAACAGAGTACAGCACCTGCCCCCATGTTTTACCCCACCAGTGGGCTCATAATAACATCAGTTTTTATGAAAAGCGCATCTCCCGTGTAAACTAACAGCCGATGCTTCAGGCAGCTACACTGTACACTGTCTCTCTTTTGGATTTGCAGCTATGCTGTTTTATATTGCGATATTTTCTCACATTGTTCGGTAAGCAGCACCAGTTCTTGGCTTAGCCTTTGCRTTTAGCGTTGAGGCAGCAAATGAGATACACAATACAGAGCGAGCAACAGAAGTTCCTTCATTCTCATCTCTGCATAACACGTTACGCAACGCTGAGAAAATGCCTGTGTATGCGCGTGACCGTGTCCTAATTAGTGTCTGGCGGTCTGTTAAACAAACAGAGCTATTACTTCCTCACTGACACATTCAGCCCCTGCTGACACTGTCTGATGGGCCCCGTTTGGTTTTTGTGTTGCTCCTCCACTGCAGCATGCAGAGAGAATTAGAGAGAGCTCAAGCTGATTAGGGGTGATGATTTGGGTTCTGGTATGGCTTTGAATCAGGGTTTACAGGTAGGATTTGGGTTTACAGATTAAAGAAGTGGGGGTGCTGTATCTCCTCTCTATAGGTGTGTAACGTTGCTTTTGCTGTGTCACAGACAGGAAGGTATTGTGTCTTTTGCTTAAACATGCTCATGTCTCATCTTCGTTTGTTTGTTCATTTGCATTATTACTTTTGTTCACTTCCGCTATGATTATGTGGGGCGGAGCTACCAAAATAAGTGCGAGATCCTTTTGGGGCAGAGGCGTGTTTGATTTGGTCATTTCAAAGATCAACAGTGCTTACCGAAAATCTCTTATTGCACCTTCAACTAAGTAAGCTGCATTACGAGGTTTCAGTACGAGGTTCCCCTCCTCCATCTGTTCAAAACGCATTTAAAACACCTTGCAACAGAACGGTTCTGTGCAATATAAACATTCATTCCTAAAGTTCTCGCACACCAGACACTTATTTCTAAAGCTTGATTTCACACACACGTTTTCATCATGAAAGCACAGACAAACATCTGTTAGGATTCAGTAAGATGGGAGTTCACGTCCATGAGCACCTTTCCCATAAAAACCACAAGCACAACGTCAATAATGATAACAGGAATAATATTTAGAAAAGGAGTAAGAAAGAGAGAAGGCGATGACAGAGTTACCTCACATACATCAGCGTCAGGTTAAGGTTAAGTTAGGGTTGATGCTAACCCTCATGTGTATATCAAGTCCATTTACATTTCTCAGATGTTGTTAAAACATATTAATGACTGTCAGTAGCAATTCCCCCAAGAAGTGCAGCTGAATCCGTGTGTTCGTACATGAAGGTGTATCAGCTCTGTGTCTGGACTCTTCAGCAAACTGAGCCGGCAGGTTCAGACTCTCCAGGTGTATAAAAATCTGGAATGGGCAGCCCAGAATGAAGAGTCACCTATTAAAAGAAACGCACACAAAAATACACTTTTATTTATACAAACATACTGGCAGTCCAAAAACAGGTCACCGAACACACCAGTTTACAAACTCTTTACCTCTGTAACTTCATAACCCTAACATGGTACCTCAACTACCTCAACAGCTGCAATCTGTTACCTCTGCATATCTAGCGCCACCTCTGATTAAAACAAAAAATTGCAGGTTCTTTTACATACTTGTCTTTACATACGTTTAAGTCTAATGAAATCAAACTATCATTCCAGAAAATCAGACTCAACGGTTCAAATTCTAAATAATTGTTATAAATATATCATTGGAAAATAAGACACAGAGGCCATTGTGAACACTGATCTGTCGTGTACTTCCTCAGTAACTGATTTGTGTTCATTTTTAACTACAAAACCTCACAACTGCTCACTAAAACACAGTTTACCATATTTATCGTAGATTTGTTTGAAACGGAGGATGCAAAAATGTCTGGGCCTACTCATAACCCTCCAGAGTCAGGGCCTAACAAAGAGATCTCTCTCTCCTCTGCCCACAGTTTTCCAGAACAGACATACAAGATGATTCAGCCAAATCCTTCAACACATCTGTGCTGGTACTTGTCGAGCATTTCTGTCAAAGAGAAATGAGAGGAAACGTTACCTGAACGTTGCGGTTGAGGCTTATGGCTGGGTAGTATGTGCCTTCCAGTGTGTTGAAGGCGACGGGTCCCTGTTGCTCATCATTGATCAAAAACAACAAAATCCCACGAGAGAAATCCAGCAGCACGCCCACGGTCGCGCCTTTGCTTATTCCTCCATCCGTTCTGAGAGAAAGAGGAGAAAAAGAGAGATAGAGATGCAATGTGAGGTACTTATCTATCAGTCTGTGAAAACTAAACCATGTACTGCCCATTAAAAACCTGCTGTCTCTCTCCCGTCTCCTCACTGCATGGTGATTATAAGTAGCCAGCAGCAGGTGGCAGTAATGCGTCATTATCTGTTTCATCTATTAGTACATGTCTTGCCTAAAGCTGCTGTTAACCATTACACTCACTTTTCTATCTTCCTTTAGGCTCATGAATTACACCTAACAACGTCTCCTCTACAAAACCCCGCCCACAATAGGCACGCTAGCCAATCAGATGTCACCAAAGCTGAACACAGCCAAAAATCATCATGCAGGAAGCGTTTCAGATCAAGAAAGCGTGGGGCGCTCCCTGACTGTTTTTAGCTGTGTCTCGGAGACAGGTGAGATTTCTCAAGACACCTATTTCAGTGGCATCTGTCAGAAAGACATTTTATGCTCACGGCACCTTCAAAAATAACATTCAGACCACCACACAACCTAAAAACAGGTGAAGACACTGATGGTGTGGGAGTATTTTAAAGATATACAGAATGAAGACAATAAAGCGTGTTGTTTACCGTGACTGTGTGGGTGAAGTCGTTGTTTGCTGGCTGATGGTGAACTATGATGTGATTTAGGAAACGTAACAGGGTTGTATTTGCTGGGCTTGTGAGCAATGAAGGAACCTTCACTTCTGCTGCTCTGGGCCGTGGGTCTCAGTGGGTGTACATCCACTAGTAACAGTGTTTTTATACAAAATCCTGATTCCTCTATAAGACGTGTTTTTGTTTACTGTAAGTATTTTATTTCTGCACGGTCATTGGGAATGACATCTATTACAACATTGGCTATTATGTGAATTATACTATGTGAATTGAGCCACGTGTTCCTGTAGCTCAGTTGGTAGAGCATTGCGTTAGCAGCGCAAAGCTTGTGGGTTCGATTCCCAGGGGAGCACACGTACTGACAAAACGTATAACTTGAAGTCGCTTTGGATTAAAGCGTCTGCCAAATGCATAAATGTATGCATTGTAATGTATTGTAAATGTATTGTAATGTAAATGTATTATATATCAGAGGATATAAAGTGATTCAAAGGCAATTCGCTTCAATTGAGATTTAAATAGCATCCACTTTGTAACCAAGGGCAACAGTGAACATTTGCATGGTCCTTGCTTTCGAAACAAGTGAATTTTATCAGTCATCTCAAAGCTGCAACCCGTTAAAAATGAATAAAAATCTGTTATTGAGCAAAGATCAGTGTTCAAACTTATCTCACCTCACAACTGTTTTACTGTAACTTTAAACCATACGTTTATAACAATGATTGCAGTAGAGAGGACGAAACAACAGATTGCAGCTTTCATCAACAGAAGAAATTCCCATAACACCAAAACAATCATAGATTTTTGAAGAGTGTAGAGAAATGAACAAGAGCTGTTCATACCGGTTGGTGTGCGAGTTGTTGTGCATGAACCAGGAGCGGTTGTTGTCCACATACATGGCCCAGGCCCTGTCATCCTTCCCCAGCATCACGTCCTTCATCACATCAGCCCGGGCGATTCCAAACGCAGGGTCAGGGTGGTTGTCATAGCGATCGATGGTCATCTCCCAGTAGTGAACACCACGAGAGAATCCGGTGTTGCCCATGACGACACGGTCGTCGTAACTGTTGCACGTGACTGTGAGGTTGTCGTTAGACAAGATGATGTCAGGGTGGGCCGATGCAGGGTCAAAGGTGAACCAGGCAACTGCAGAGAGAACACACGCGCACACACACACACACACAGTCATGAAGGCAGGTTGAGCTCTAATTTACAGCACGTACAAACAACCAGATTTAAATTGTAAGAACACAAACACACATTCTCGTGATGTCTCACACACACACTCTCTGAAAACAACACAAGCTGACAGAAAAGTTTCAGACATTCGTACCTGCAGCCACAGTTTTACTACAATATGACGGTAGTCTCACTGAAATGAAGAGAGAGAAAGAGAGAGAAAGAGAGAGGGTTGGACAGAGATAGAGAGGAGGTGGAAAAGACAGAGAAATGAAGAACAGAAAACAGAGATACACAGAAAGAGGGGAAAAGGAGAGCAACAGAATTGGGTACTGAAAGACAGAGGAGAGCAGCAGATCAGGGAAGCTGGATTTATTCAGTGCTCACAGATAAACAACAGTTTACGCATTCATCTCTGTTTATTATTGTGTAGCATCAGATATGACATGCAGTGGTGCTTGGAAAGATCTCACCACGGCAGATTTTCAGTGTGACATCACTCACACTTAACATAAACTATTTTTTCCATCTGCAGTGTTTTGCACTGACCTGCTCAAGCTTCCCTTTAACATTTAATAGTAATGTGTGTGTGTCTCTGTGTGTGTGTGTGTGTGTCTGTGTCTGTGTGTGTGTGTGTCTGTGTGTGTGTCTGTGTGTGTTTGTGTGTGTGTGTGTGTGTCTGTGTGTGTAGCATTTCTTACTGTCTGATGTCTGTAAGATCAGAGTTTTGCTGTACTGGCCGACGCCGCTTGAGTTAAACGCTTTCACGCGAGACATATACGTGCTGTTGAAGTGCAGACCGTCCACTGTGCAGATCGTCTCTGTGCCAACATACACTTCCTGTAGAACGCATACTTCATTTAGTACACATGCATTACTTACTGTAGAATGCAATTTAGCAAATGAAATGGTTAGCAAATGAATGTGGATGAATAGGAAACACAGTTTTCTACTGTTGTCAGTAATCTGTCAGACTCAGAAAATGGAGCAAGTATGGAAACACATGAATCTGGATTTCTAAAATAAGAGACTGTGTGTCTGACAGTGTAGTAAAGGTGCACTAAGCAGGGTTTTCCATTATCAGTGTGTAGAGGTGTTTGTGTCTATTGTGTCTAACATTCTTATGCCTGTGTTGTTTGGTTGCTTTGGTCACTGGATGTGTAGTCTCCAGCCAATGAGAAGGTCAGGCGCGGGGCAGGGGGCGTGCACTTCTGGCAAGGTTCAGCCCCAGAGGAGGGGCCAAGTTTGAAAGTTTGAATGCATCTTTTACAAACAGTAACTAAAGATCCTGCACGTTTAATGCATTTGTTTAGGTGTGTGTTTATGTCAATCATTCTCTTGTATTAAGTGATGGACGCGGTCACAAACTCAGAGACCCTCCCCTTGATGAAATCACATGTAGTCACATACCGGGTGCAAACACGGCCCCCCAGCTAACAGGTAACGTTCTCCGAAAATTGGCTAACATTCTCTAAACGTTATTACAAAAGGTCTTGCAGTAAGGATGGTATGAATTTTTAAATATCATTATATATCATATGTTTTAAAAACATTATTCTTAAGTGTTAGTACATTTTATGTAAGTGTTACAGAATGAAAAAATGTTTGAATAATGTTCTTACAACCAAGCAATAACGTTAATAAAAAAATGTTCCTGATAAAAAACATTCCATAAAAATTCCATAAAAATGTATGTTCCTAAAATTAAAAGTTAAAAAATAACATTTATACTATTTTTGTTACTTAATGGAAATGTTAGGGAAACGTTCTTACAATACAAAATAGTTAGTGGGCAGTGAGTGACAATGCATGTGTGCTCGCTGCGTATGTTAGTGAGTGTGTATGTGAGTAAGGGAGTGTGTGCATTGTGCGACATATAAATAGAACTGTGCAGTGCGTGGAATGAACCATCTTTAGACTCCAGCACTTCACTGCAGCTGTAAGAGGACACACTGAGTTTGTGTACCTGACTTGATCTAATGGAAATATGTGTGTGTGTGTGTCTTGACACACAGACTAATAAATGTACTCACTCTAAACTGGCCTCCATTTCCATCATCCAGTTCTAAAATGTACCCATCCGCAGCGATAGTGGAGAGAGGCGGCTGTTTCCACGACAACGTGGCACTGTTGGACTGTGTGCAGCACTCCTCCAGCTGAAGAATAGGGGCGGCGGGAACTACACAAACACACACAAAACCACGAACAAACACACAGACGGACGGAGTTAAGTCCAGTGTTTCTTCTAACTGTGTCATTAAAGCAGCAATCTGTAACTTTTGCCTCTCTGCTGCCGTCTCTGTTTCAGGCCGAATGCAACGATTGGATAAACATTTTAAGGTCCTGTGTCTTCCACAGAAGATATATATTTATATAAATATATTTACATCACTGTACATAGTGATTGTTGTCAGAATGTGAAAAAACTTTCAACAACAAAACATGTTTCTGGAAAGAATCAGCTGCCTTTAAGAAACGACACGCAATAATAAACAACGACCCGATCACACAGACAGTTACCCTTCATCTGGATGAAGTCCAGCTGATGTATGGTCTGCAGCAGGTGCCCGCTGTCCAGCGTCAGGTCAAAGTCACTGCTCATGCGAGGGGTCAGAGAACCTTTGCCCCACTGATTCTCTGTCATATGAACTCTTCTTATCAGAGCATCTGAAATCTACACACACACACACACACACTGAGTTTGATACAACTGATATTTTACACTTCATTACGTAGAATTAATGAAGTGTTGACATTATATAAATGCATGACCTTATGTTAATTTAAGAAAAGCCCCAGAGCGAGAGACGTCTCACGATCATAAAAGTTTTGGAAGGCAAAGAGTCATTCAGAAGTGTTTGTTTCTAAGGGCGAATGAGTGTGATACAGTAAGTGAGGCTGGTGATTGTAATACACCTTCTACACTTTCGACCAATGAATTTCCATGACGTTTCCATGATCCATGAAATCCTTTTTATAGATCGCTAAGGAGATTTCCAATTTGTATGCAAGGGTCTTTAAACAGGTTTAAGTGATTCGTTTATATTTATTAGATTATTATACTTAAATACCTCCAAAACCAAACACACACAACAGACTGATGTTAAGCATTTGCAAACGGCAACATATAGCTCGTAAAAATATTTTATATCAGAGAAAAACAAATGAAAATGTTATGTTCATATTAATCGACAGCAGCGTTGGAGCTCTCTGGAGTGTGCAGTGGTGAGTGGTGAGATTTAATCGTGATTCTAGACCTGCAGGAATCCGCTGGGGTCGTTTTCTTTGATGACCTCCAGGCAGTACTCCATCAGTCCTGTGGTCTGCCTCAGCTTCACCGTGCAGTGAGATATCTGGTCACGAACCACCTGACACAGAACACAGAGAAAGAACCAGTATAAATCCACAATAACTGGGCCGAGGCAGTGTTGCTAGGCAACAGAAGGACCAGATGTTTGCATCCTCTCTAAACACTGACCTTCTCCCAAAAAATACAAAATTCCATTTTAAATTTGCTTCATTTCTGCATATTGCAATGGATAAATGTGTGTGTGTGTGTGTGTGTCTCCTTCTCTTTATACTGGCTACATCTCCTTCTCACAGACACAAACACATACATGTACACACATACACACACCCTCTTTCATAAGCTGTGGACAAAGTCAGACAGAGTCTTACAATGCCAAAATAAATTAAACATAAAACATTTCATTTACCCAATTACCAGACCAGATCCAGACAGAACCACACAGAACCAGACAGAACCAGACAGAACTAGTCATCGTAAAGCATCATAGCAGCTCAAAGCCGCTGGACACCACTAGAACCCCAATATCTTTGTAACCATGGGAACAGGCCTGTAGCACCATGGAGATGAGAGGCAAGCACAGACATCAAGTGTAAAAAAAGCAACATTTGCTCACGCAACACAACTGAAACAACACTCTAGGGGCCTTTTTTTCCTACTACTACAGACTAGGTAATAATCTCAAATTTGATACAAGGCATCAGAGAAGTTTGTTGAAATCTTCTCTACATTTCTTTCCAAAAATTCAACAACACATTTTCCCTTAAACAGAGAGAGAAATCTATAAAGCATATACTGAGTTAGTATCCTTCTCAGAACAATCTCATCAGAACAATCTCCTCAGAACAATCTCCTCAGAACAAAGGGCAAAATGACTGTAGCTTTATTTGGCAGAACCCTTAATCTTTACATATGAAGTCAACAGCCCTGACCAACTATAGATTTAGTTGGTTTGGTTTAGAAACAAACTGTCCCTTTAAGATTCTATAAAAGTGTTTCGACCAATGAGAAATGCAGCACACACACAGAGTACAGATAGATTCTCACCAGAGCGACTAACTCGTGCTTAAACCTAAAATCATTCTGTGAATAGCGCAGATCTTTACCGTTAAAACTCTCCTCATGACTCATTTCATATGGCACACAGCTCTGGATCAGTCTGATTTTCACATCCCTACAACAGCTGCTGATTTTTGCTGTATAAACCATTTTTCTCTCAACTTTTAATTTTTAATGGGAAATTGTGAAAAACACACAACAGTTTATACCCCCAGAGAACTGTTGGTCTTAATAATAAAACAGAAAAAAATTGCATGACTGCCTTAAATGTTTTTAACACATTGAAACAACAAGCACTTCAAATTGTCAACATGTGTTTTTGGCTCTGTTTCCACAAAACTACTCAAAGATTAATTAAACATTCCCCTAAAACAAAAAATCGCGTTAAATATGATTCATTCATCACCTCTATTATCACACGATAAACCTGTAACAGTCATTAAAACTCCATTTAAGAAATCAAGCTGATCTGAGTAATTAGCAGCAGATCTAATTGTATGAAACTTTCCCCTGTTGCTGTTCTGCAGTTGTATATAATTTTTAAAAACACGTTTGAGAACCTGGAGAGAACTAGAGCACATTAGCCAATGTTCTGAGGACGTTCCGTGTTAGCTGGTGTGTGTGTGTGTTCTTACTGATAGTTTGTGCTCATGTTCTTTGGTAACTCTGCTGAGCAGCTGAGCTTTCCTGCGGTTCAGAGCTTCGATCAGAGCGTCACACTGGGCGACCAAACAGGCTTCAAATTCAACGCCATTCTCCTAAACCACAAACACACAGCACTTAATACAGGTTTACACACATTTAATATTTCTTGCATAATTACATACAAATGAAGATATGAATGAAAGATAAACATTACAAATGTCTGTGGTAACAGTTATGTTACACACATACACCCTTAAAATACCTCTTCTCAATTATTAATATGCAGCACATCAAGTTATTTTAGATCAAATCACTGGCTGTCATTGACAGATAACAATATGGCCGCTCGGACACGTGTCTTTATCTCCTGATGTTAGTTCAGAACTCCACTTGTAATTCAGTCACATACAGAGATCAGTGGCTGAGCCCTAAACAGCCACCCGAGTGAGTGAGAGACTGACTGACTGTATGGATGAATAGTATGTATGTACAGTAGTATGTACAGAAATGTACAGGTGTGTCTCTGGTGTACCTGTATGTGCTGCACCATGTTTCTGAGCTGCACCAGAAACTCTTTCGCCTCTGTGGCCCGATCGGACAGAACATTCAACGCCTGAGACAGCTGCCCCTGAAAACAGAAATACAGAAAGAGGGAAATAT
>JAZGTI010014811.1:0-13838 GCA_036877585.1 Botia kubotai
TAACATTCTTCTTCTCAAGTATCTGCAGACTCATGCACTCACACACTTTCCTTAATATTTAACACAAGCTCTGAAGAAAATTCTCCGTCTTTAGCAAATTGCAGATTGTGTGTCCCATATCCCATGTGTCATGCTATGGATCTTTCCTCCTGGATTCACAGGCATCAATGAACAAGCATTTGGATTGTAGCGAGATGGCACACAGCATTTCCACAGCAGAGAAATGTCTGCCCATTGCTAAACAGGAAGGAAACAGCAGTGTGAAATCTGCTCGTGCTTGTGGGCGAGTGTTTAGAACAGATCCAGTTCTTTCCCTCTCACACGAATCCTATTTGAATACATTAGGCCATGCATGTGTTTGCGGCGAGTGGACTCACAGATAATATCTGTGTGCAAAATATGCCAGAGTTCATACACACACCTTGAAGGCAAACAATCACCTGACTCGAGCGACTCAATAACTGGACTGGGATGATTAATCAAAACAGGAACTGTGTTGTCATATAGTGACTCTGCAGAGTGTGTTTGACTTTTCACAACCGTGATGTTTTGACAGTGCTGTATAATATTCCAAAAAATTAGATCTAGTTTTCCTCAGGATGTGACCTAAATTAAATCGAAAATTAAAACTCTGTGGGCTGTGATCCAGTGGCAGGCTTTACCGTTGCTTAGGCAACAAGAAATTATGACAAGTCTTTGCAAATGGAAAGTTAACCATCTAAGTTGGTTAACCATCAACACACTAAACATATTTTGGTACTAAAATTAAAGGGTAAACATGATAACTGATGAAATATAAAATCTGATATTGCTTCTGATTTCCAGCTAACAAAAACAGATGAAATCATTCGCAAAACCTCAAATAACCTCTTGAACTTTACACGCCTTCTGTAAGCAGGGAAAACTTTGCTGTGCTCTGCGTGAGGTTTATTCTTACTTGCATGCTGGTTTTAGATTTCACCATCAGTATTTATCGTCACAAATCTTGTTAAACCAGTTCAGCTTTCGCTTTAACGCTCGATGGCGGCGAGCAGATACGATTCCAGCCAAACGGAAGTTCAGCGACTTAAACACGATAACGTTCATCTAACATTTAATTAAAATCCATAGTAACAAGAGAAACAAACAGATCACGTATTGACAATGCACTGCATGTTTATTGCCTGGGGTAAAATACAAAAATACTGGTAATGCGTTTTATATATTTAACAGCTTAAGAGATACATTCCAAGAGATTCATCCAAAATATAGTAATAAAATAAATGTTAAGCTTTTATGTTAACGCAGTGTCTAATAACCCATCATGCATTTTAAAGCTAGTTTTCTCTGAAACACAGGATCATAACCAGAATTTCTACATGCTTGCGTCCTGCATTTAATTATGACAGCTGTGTTGGAAAACAAGGTCCTATATTTTCTTTTTTATATCAGTTCTACTATGAAAAATGTTCTTTCTCATGCACTCAAGTGCTGTAAATCTGTTAGATATATTAGCATACGTTTAATGACATCATGAGCCAATCCTGAATGCAGTCGAACCTTTTAACTGAGTTTTGTACAGGTGAACAGTGCAGCGTTTCCAGCCTTGAGCAACATACAGTAGAATCAGTGGAGATCAGTAAAGGGTTTGCGTTGACATACTGTAACAAGTAAAAACAATAAAGCAGTGCAATAAACTGAAGTGGTGAGCTTCAACATTATAGTTTATATTATAGTTTTCTGGAAAAAAAAACTGCAGCATGTTTTCTGAAGTCTCTCTCTGTACATGCACTGCAAGGTTATATGAACGTAACACTATATAGTGCATCACAAATTAACAGAAATTACCATTTTAACATCTTTTCTTTTAAGATAGGCAGAGAGTTCTGAATAAGATACTTCTCATGTTGCTACAGGATTAAAGCAGTACAGTATATATTGCGTGTGTAGGTAATACTACTCGAAGCTGAAAAGCCATGCAAGTTGTCCCAGCTTCTAAATAATCTCTTACATTTCAAACATAAAGCTTTCGATTGCAAACGTTTGCGTCTGATAGTCAAAGCCATGTCGGTAAACCCTTAATCCTGCTGGACAAATATAAATCAAGAAATGAGAACCTTTAAGCTGTGGTCCTAACACAACTGCTAAACTCGACCTCTGATGCTTCTAGAACAAACAGGCCCTCAGAACTCCCAACTGAGACACGATGGGGAAAAAAACAGGCCAGGAAGGTCACAGAGTTCCAAAATTCTGCTCAAAAAAGGACATTCTTCTGAAACGAGGCTATTTTTACCCCATAATCTATGCCTTCAAAAACATACTTCAACAGTTTACTTCTGACAACAATCAGAAGCCAGACGACTACGAAACTACATCAACAATGTCGTCACGCAGTAAAACCGTCTAAAACACACTGTCTGATCGGAGACATGCATGTGCGTAGCACCTGAACCATGCAGTGGACATTTTCTGTTGAAGACAGCCAGGAATGTCTGTTGATTTTAAAACACAGCTTCCTCTTCTAAATCTGCACTGTAGGTTTAAAACAGTTTAGTTTTGGACTGTTGACATGGTAATCATATCTACCATGGCTCAATGACATCTGAATCATTACCCGGAACACAGTGATAAGTTATTTCCTAATAAACACAGCAACTTTAGCCGTTTACTAGCCTGAGTAAAATAGCGGATTAAATTAAACGTAACAATAAGATTATAAACAAAAACATGCACAGTTCTGGTTAAATGGGTACAACATACCACAGGTAAAATGACTTAACTAGTAGTAACTAGAAATAAAATAACATTTAAACTGAGGTTTGGAAAAGCTCCTGAGGAGAGACATCTTTAGGGGAATTTGTAATCTTTGTAAAGGCTGCAATGGTTCCTCCAAATGCTTGTAGAGAAGGAACAGCTTGAATTATACAGAGCAGGTTGTGAGCATCTTTGCCATCCACCCACCCACTCACAGACACACACAGACACACACACACACACACACACACACAAACGTTTTCTGATCTGCTGGGTCCACAAGTGGGCGTACTGCTGCCCGAAACCATCCAAGAACCAAAAATAAAATGACATAAAAACGATGATACAAGAAAATAAACGATAAGTAAACGTTACATCAACATAAACATTCGTCTTTGAGAAAACCGTCGTTTGACTGTATGCCAGGAGCGTTACGTTCATCCTTAAGTGGGTGGCGGCCCGTCGTAGCGCAGCATGATGTTGAAGGAGCGGGCAAAGTTGTTAGACAGGGAGCAGCTTGTACCCTCGTCCATCATGGGCAGCAGGAAAGCCAGCAGCAGCAGGGCCAATAACAGGAGCTGGAGAGGAAGAGCCACGCGACACACACGGTACAGAAACCCGGGACTGCTGCTCTGCTGCAAAACACACAAGCAAAAAACACTGATGAATGTCTCTGCTCCAAACCCAACTGAACCGTCTTTAGCACGCTAGCTGATATGAAATCTCTTAAGCGATTGATTTTCACTGCTTTTCATGGGATGAAACTCACTGAACGTTATTAGCATTTAGCAACTCTATAATTAAAGGTAAATTCGCAATTTTGGCAGATGTATGCACATACCAAGTAGACATATAGGACATCCTGTCATTGCATTTAGACCAAATGCAATGATTGGACAAACATTTTATGGTCCTGCGCCTTCCACCAAAGATATATATTCATATATACACACATTTACAGCACTTAGTAATTGCTTTCAGGATGTAATAAGACTTTAAACCAGCAAAACAAAAAATGTTTCTGGAAAAAAAATTGCCTAGCCTGCCTTTAAGTAGATACAGTAACAAACTGATAAACTCTGATGTTCCTAAGCTTGGCTTGATACTCAAATGCACAAAATACAAAGCAAACACAAATACTGGGTGAAACTGTTTTGTTTTTAATACGATGAAATAAGCAAGACCAGTAAGCAAGTATGCAGCATTTACCCAACAGAGCCCTGACAACCACCATAGAGCACTCTACAGCATTATATAATGAATCTCTGATTCATCATCCAAAATGTAAACAAGCAAGTCATAGTCTGACTCAATGGATGCACAGACAAACAAATCGAATGTAAATCTGCAATGCACATAAAGTCACACTGAGGCTGCTCAACTCCAGTGGAATTGTGGGAGTGAACATTCACCGGCAACCACTGTTGTGATGGGCCGCGGGACACTGAACCTGGTCCAACCCTTTCAATTTAACACCTCTGTAAAAGCTGAGAATCATGGGAGCTTTTTTCTCTCTGGCCATCTGAGAAACAGAGAGAGAGAGACGGTGCAAGAGTGCGAGAAAGAGTAGGAGGAAACGTGGGCGCGCGAAAAGCTAAACTCTCTCGCCGCTGTTCTTCTGCCAGCCTCTATTCAGGAAAGTGTCATTACAAGGAAAGGTAATGACAGCGGCGCTCAGCCTAACACAATATATAGAAAGAGGGTTTGTGTCTTTATTGATACACATCGTTCAATCCTTTTATTCTGGTTTGAGGTACAACATGACAGTTTTAAAACGGACTAGTTGGTGGGTGGCCTGAGTGGTTAGCGTACGACCGAACGCGTCTATTTAGCCCATCTGTCAAACTATTTTGAACTCGACGCTGTTTAACGCTTGTGGAACGCTTTCATTTCACATGAACTGAAGTGAGAGGGACAGATTTGTCAGATATGGTAACACACATGAGAATATCAGTTCAGAAGAGTTTTTGAAGACGTGGCTGTTGAACTGAGGTCTGTAAGGACACAATGCATGTGTACAACAACATTTATATTTCCCTCTGCTAATATCTGCTTGGATAAATAATAATCAATGCAAATACAAACAAATATTTAACACGTTACTATTTTCTCACAATACTGTCATAGATCCTTGTAACTATTTTTTTATCTCTACCTACAGATGGCAGCAGCGGTACGGAACAGTTAAAATTAATAGAATATTTAATGTTTACACACAAAGCCACCAATACGTACTGAAATTATCCATTGAAATGACCTGCTTTTTAATAGAATAGAATTAAATTTAATTTGTACTTGTTTTACAATGGAAGGATACAATTATTTCACTATTTGTTTTGAACAGTAACCATTGCAATCTAAAGTGATGTTAAAAATCTAAATCTAAATCTTGAAATCTTGCTATATTATATCGGCGGTGTGTTGTATTGTGGGGGGATTACGATACCCAACTCTAATGAATAATGAAGACAAACTCAGCACAGCCTTTAAAACAGAGTCAGTGTGACACCTGTGCTGCTTCTCATACAGACGGCAGCGCTCGTGAACAGATGGCCAGAGTGTCGCCGAGAGAAGAGAGCCGTTTAAAAAATTGTGTGAATCCTGAGAAGATTACTCACAAAGATGAACAGACTCTCCAGAGAGACACACACTGGAGCGACTGCCTTCATGTCTCTTAAACTATGAACGGTCCACGGAGCCAAAAAAAGAATTTTTTGGGCAACAAGGAAATGTTTTAGGCCTTAAAAAGTCTTTCAGCTGAACAGTGTCTCGCTTCACTTACAGACTCTCTACGTAACTTTTAAAGTCAATGTAAAGTGCCATTCACAACTCGCACTGCCTCCAAAACAAGATGTATTTGAGTGAAAAGTACCTTTCCAGACCGTACAAGCTCCGACCCTTGTGCACTTTCACCCTGAAATAAACACAAACATTTGTTTGTATTAGTTGGACGCTGCTACAAGACACGTCGCTGCCCCCTTGTGGTGAGTTCATATTATTACATCAATAACAGCACGGATTAATAGAGATGCACCGTATGATTCTGTTTAGTTTTTAAAAACTACATTTCAGTACATATGTTGAAGTCAAACGAAGTCAAACTGACATTTCCCAAAAAATCAGACCTGACATCTCAACTTTCAGGGTAAGATAAAGAGTTTAAACACATGTACTTGCTCAATAACACATTTTTGTTCCTTTGTTTAACCCCAAAATGTTAGACTGCTGCTTTAAAATACAGGAATTAAAGGATCATGTCTCTTTTTTCGTACCTTGTGTTTCTTCAGAGCTCTGAGGTCACTGGCCTCCTTCAGTTTGGACTTGTATAACATCCAGCGATATCGCAGTTCCTCGAGCTCTGCGTCTTTATCTGGTGACCTGTTCCGTCTCCCTGTCATCAACTTCTGGAACTGAGTCTGTCCCCAGGACACACCGGCACGCAAACCCTGTGCAGAAATCACACCGTCAGATTGCCGCGTGCGTGACGCGGTGCAGTGGTTAAATATCTGGTCTGTTGACTCAAAGATTATAGGTTATAGGACACTTACTTATTGGGGCTATATTTGCAGTAAGTGTGCTGTCAGTGCTTTGGATAAAAGTGTCATTTAAGTATTAACTGGAATGTCTTACATAATAGGGATGTGGGTTTTGAATTTATTAGTGTGAATTCTTTTACTCATAATCCGCGTATTTCTAATCCAAAATGGACCCTTTGTGAGGTCGCGCCCTACAACACAAACCTGCTCTATATTAGCGACTATGTTATCAAATAAAGCTTTAACTTTTTCCCAATGCAAGTCTAGAGTTAATGCTGGGGCAACAACAGAGTAAACGGCTTTGTAAAGTCACACTATATTCTCTCTCATGAAAGATTAATATCGGTTCAATTTGCACAATGTTTTGCGCACATTTGACTGAAAATCATGCTGCTCACAGAAGCCTCGAACTCATTCCTATGGGATGTGTATATTTAGTCTAAACTCTCACTTTTAGTCACTTTTACGCAGGAAAACGAGTCTACACGTGTGCTACACGTGACTGAGGTAAAACGGCATACCATACTCTGTGTTAAATAAGACATCAAAGCTTTCTCTCAAGATTGTTTTTAGCTCTGACACTATTTGATATTTGAACGCATGAAACTTTAATCAAACGTAGAAAAAAAAGACTTTAACAAACACCGCCAACCTTCAGCGTATTCTGTCTTATCGTTAGTTCTTTGGCACTCATGGCTCTTTGGTTGTTCAGAATTCCTGCGAGTTTGTCGTTTTCCTTGTTAAGCCACACTTCAAACTCCCTCCGCAGGGCCCCTGTATCAGCGTGATGCTGAGGCCCTTGAGGGCCCATCTACAGAAGAAATGAACAGAGACACTTATCAAAATTATCTTGAGATTTTTTGGTATTTTAACAGTATTCAAGATATTTGATGGCAAATCATTTTAATATATGAAAAATGGCATCCAGGGACATCTAAAACTTTTTAGTCATTACCCACACACATTCAATAAGTGGAAATGACCGTTTAAACTAATTCACAAAAGTGAATCATTCCTACCAATTCTAATTGAATTGCTGCTGAAACATAAACCATAGATGCTCTAACACTCAAAGTCAGGGAAGGATTATTATTATAGCCTTATGACAGACACACTACTTAGGAAACTTAAAGGGATAGTTTACCCAAAAAATAAAAATGTTGCATTCCAAACCTGTATAACTTAATTTTATTCTGAGAAACACACAAAAAAACACAACATACTATTTTAACGTATGTTGGTAACCAAACAATGGTGCCACCATTTGACGTCCATTGTATGGTGCCTGTCACGGCCACAAAAACCATGTTTTAATAGTGCAAACCTGATTGTCAGCCACTGAATCGTAGGCCGTGCTGGTCTCATCGCTTGTAATCTGAGTTGGCCGAGGTCGTCTTTGTGTATCAGTGCGAGCTCCACTCAAAAAGCCCAAATCCTCAATCCCAAAGCCAGATAAATGCTCTTCAACCCATTCTTCAGTGCCTATCCCAGAATTCCTGTTTTCACTCTTCCTAATCAAGTTACTTCTGTAAGAATCTTCAGCCTCTGGCTGCTTCCTGTTCATGATACGGTCACCTCCAGGAGTGACTGCATCCACCTCATTATCCATGGATCTGTCATGAAGATTCCTCTCTTTTCTCCAGATCTCTGGAGCTCCTGGTCTTCGGATGCCCTCAGAGAATGCCACGGGTTCCAGCTCTGTTGATTCTGATTCTTGGTGGAACTGTTCGAGCTTCTGAGTTCGACGCTGACCTGTCCCCTCAACATCTGTGGCAGGCAGTCCAACTTCAAAGCCAGAAGCACCTCCAGATCCCCAGCTGTCACGCTGCCTGTACGCCCACCTACACTCAGCTCTGTTTGAGAGGGAATCTTGCCCCTCTGTGGCAGCATGTCCATTCAAAAGCCTAACATGAAAGAAGCAGAAGACCCAGAGGAAATAATTTAGTTCATATTTTATGTGTTAAAGCTGCAATCCGTACATTTTTTAATAAACAAAAATCTGTCGTTAAGCAAACATATAACAGATCAGTTTTTAAAACAGTCTCCTTACTTTACCCCAATTAACAACAGTTCGTTTATGGTAATGATTTAGAATTTAAGCTGCAATTTTATGTTTTAAGCAGAGGTGGCGATAGAGAGGCAAAAGTTACATCAAAAATCAGGCTGCGAGGTAAACTGTTAGTCACTGAAGCTGAATGTGAAATATTTTTTGTGGAATTCTACTTTCTCTGCTGAACAGGTTTTAAAAAATACTATTACACCGTGCTGGTGTATCATGAATCACACCTTTTCTCAACTTAACACCAAGACATGAAATAACAAGCGTTATAACCTGTAAAGATTGAGACTGAGCGTGTGGAGGGACACCCAGGACTCTCTGAGACGTTTCAGATCTTGTTGGATGTGAACTCGGCCCTCATCAGAGGTCTTGGCCAGCACAGTTTGACCCTGAGCCTCTATCTGATGAAGCTGCAGCTCCTTTTCTGGAAACTCTCCAAGCGCCCTCTGGAGGACAACAACAGCAATACAGAGTTCAGTGTAAACCTGAAACACTATCAAGTTCAATAGTTCACATGCTTTACTTGTTATCTGTCTTTTAATCACACATTTAGGTTACTGTACAAACAGAACCGTGTCTGGCACTTGAAACAGGGCAAACAGCTGTTTCTGGTCCTGTGTAAAAAGTGTAATAACAAGAACTGACAATTAAAGGTGGGGTAGGCAATTTCGGAAAGGCTAGCAATAGCAACCTAGCTTTGAAAGCATAAGATCCCGCCTTTCCTTCAGAGCGCTCTGCAAAGCCACGCCTCCTCCAACATATGAACACATACATAGTTTGAGAGGAGAGTAGGACAACCTATCATTGCATTCGGGCTGAATTCAATGATTGGATGAACATTTTCTGGCCCTGCACCTTCCACAGAGGATATATATTTATGTGTGTGTATATATAACATGTATATATAACATACGCTCTGTAGTGAGATGACAGAAAGCCAGCAGTGAGTGTTCAGTACCTCGGCCTCATGTCGACGGTTATCGATGCTCCACTCGCCATCTGCCCCACGAAACGATTCCAGCTTCTGTCTCATGATCATCAACCACTTCTCCAAATTCAGGATATTGTCATGGAAACTCTCATGTTCCACAATGTTCTCCTCGCACTCATTCACCTTCATCTGATAGAAACACACACACACATGTTGAGTTTTCATGTTTTATGGACACATTCCATAGACGTAATTGTTTTTATACTGTACAAACTGTATATTATGTCCCCCTCCACTAACCCCACCCCTAAACCTAACCATCACAGAAAACGTTCTGCTATTTTAGATTTTCAAAATAGATCATTCTGTATGATTTACAAGCTTATTTCCCCATGGGGGACCTAAAAAAGTCCCCACAAGGACAAAATGTACTGGTTTTATCACACATGGGGGAACATTTGGTCCTCATAATCTAGTACATAGCACGACCACACACACACACACACAGAGAGACACACATCAGACACACATCATACACAGAGACACATCATACACATGCATCACACACAAATCATGATATCAAGGGCTTCAGCACAGCCCTGGCATCTGTGTTCAGTAAATTGAAAAAATAAAAAACCCTCCTCGGGCCACAAGTGTGCATTAAAAGTGAAGTGAGGAGGGTTTGATCAAGGCCTTCATAGTCATCTTCTTTAAGATCATGATTAGGAGCCAGCAGGAGGTCTGCAAACCATGGGCTGTGAGCTCAGTGCTTTCTACAGATCTCAGGGTTAAATCAGAATCGCATGTGAAGCTGGGCATTTCTGAAGCAGCTACTCAGAAGAGATGTAGCCTTTCCTCCTCCTTCAGAATCCCACAACCCGATTAATTAGAGACGCCGTGTGAAGACATGAAACTGTAAAAAGTACAACTTTCCAAAACGCGTCTTGAGACCCTGACTTTTGGTTTCATTCTGTTGCATGCCATCGAACTGTTTTCGAATACACGAGTCTGTTGTAAATGCCCTTAAAGAAAAAGATCAGATTCAAACTAAGTGAAGCCAAAACCGGTCTACGTATACAGGGCTTTCTTAAGACTGGTTAGTAGTAGGACTGATTAGTTAGTAACTAGTTAAGTTTTTCAGGTAACCTACCGACTCGTCATTTATGGAAATACGTAGTTGTTTACATCTTCAAAACATCCACAGATGAGAAAAGGTCTTGGTACAACATGAAATTATATTTAACAGTATGTTGTCTGAACTATAATTTAAATTAAGTCGAAAACGTTTGAAACTTTTTGAATTTAAGAACTTGTGCAGAGATCTTACCCGAACCGCCTTGTACAGCAACTTCCAGTCAGTGTAGAGACGCTCAAACTTGCTTCTGTTTGTTGCGTTGGATGACACCAGCGTCTCCAGGGCTATAATATGGGCCTCGCAATCCTCCAAGTCCTTCCTAATGACCTGCAGAGAAACCCACTCCTTTAACATTCAATCTGTCACCCGCGAGTCTTTCCTGCTCCCACCTGGACAAGCCCCTCTGATCACTCTGCGCAAACACATTGAGCCCAGTGTGACTTCACTCGGAGCTCCCTAAATTATTCACATGACTCTTTTTGCGTGTGCCCAAAGACAACCTAATCAAAAGTCGCTGTACATCTATAGCATACCGCATGCTGAGATCAAAACCAAACAGCTGTGTCGAAAGAAATTCAAGACTGTGTAAATCAAAAAGAAGCTGAAAAAAACTATACATATAAATGTGTTGCTCACCCTCAGCTGGTCTGCCTGACTCTTCTTGGCTAAAATATCAGGCTGGAGACCATCTGCTGTAATGAACCTTTCTTTTATGGAGCTCAGCTTTTTCAGTATGGAGTCATAGGCGTCGGAAAAGTCCTTTGTCTTTGATATCAACCCCTACGTACATTCAGACAGAACACGCGTGATTTTCCACATTTAGAACGTTTAAAAACACAGTGAAGGATTTTAATGTTTCGTCCACGGTATAATAATGTTAATCATTCGTAAAGGTAATTCTGAAACTAATCCAAAGGGACAAGTTTACACGATGCAATTACATAAATTAATTTTTACAATTATGCATAGAAAAACTAGACATCAACTAGACAGAAAATCAATGAGTATAGATTAGAAAATAGAAAGTATTTTTGTATTATTCCTGTTTTATATCTTTTCTTTATTCTTTGTTTCTATACTCACAGTTACTATGAAATATACATTCTGCGTATACAGTATGCATGTGTTGCCTGGGAACAGAACCCGTGTTCTTGTCATTAGCCATGCTTTACTAGCAGAGATATAACAACGTTACTCTGCACGTACATACAGAAACTGGTGTGACAGGTAGACAGAGTAGCTCAAACATTTACAGCCCCTGCATGCAGCAGCTAAATTTTGGGCTGTGGCTGGAGGGGTACCTGCAGGCGGTTCTTGCGCTGCTGGAGCTGAGCGTGAAGCAACTCTCTCTTCTTCATATCCCCGTTCAGCTCCTTCAGCAGATCTTCAGCTTTCTCCTGCCCGAAAACTGAGCTGAGGAGATCGCTCTTCACCTGAAGCAAACTTAGGCGCTCCTGCAGCTGTACGCTGGTTTTAAGTAACTTCTGCGAAAAAGCAAACCAAAAAGAACAAAGAACACAGTGAAAAACTTCAAAGAAAACAAAGAGCAACCAAACAAATCGAATTAGGAAAAATAAAATACACGATGATCATATCAAAACGAGGTTGCAGCATAATTAGAATTCAGCTAATAAACGTGTTTTTCTAACATCTAAGTCTAAATTAGAGATGTCTGATGTCAAAAATGGCAAACAGGGAAAGGTTAGAATGATATCTACATAAGCTCCTGTATTACGGGCATACTATGTGATGCAATGTAAAATGAAATGTTGAAATTCGGTCACAACTCGCTTTAATTTAATTTGATTGTTTATTACTTTCAAATCATTACATTATGTTTGATGTGTGTTTTAAAATATAATATTTAAAAATACGCACAAATGTAATAAGCAACAATTTACACAGTAGTGTAATTTTAAAAGTAACCTTCACTAAAATTATAAAGTTCACAAAAAATAAACAAGTTAGCAGGCCTAAGGCTAAAATTATCTACAAAACAAAGTTTGACTACAGACAGCATGTTAAGTAGTTTAGGCTGGATTATACCAGCAGTTTAATACTGGGTTCAGAACTAACTCAAGCTAAAAGGTTTGAGAAACATCAACAGATCGCTACCATGCAGGAACCGTAAAGAAGACATTTTGTTTAAGACATGTACGGCATGCCATAAAGAGACCAAATTAACCTGTTTTGTAATTATAATAGATGAAGTTATGAAATCAGGGCATCAATCTTGAATAAAATCAAGATTGAATAAAATCAATCTTGTCTTGGAATTTTTCCACAGTAAAAAATACTCAATAAGTCATGACAATGTATTTGTTTTACATTACTAGAACCCATCAAAATAAGTTTAGCTATAAATTAGTTATAATTATATTTTAGTTATAAATTTTAGCTTTTTTCAACCACTCCAGTCAAAATTTAACATTGTAAGTTGAAATGACTTGTGCATCTAACTGAACTGATTAAATAAAAATTGAAGGCAGCAAAAATGTTTTACAGTGTACATCCTCAAACTCTTCAGAAGGTTAAAAACTTGGACGAGAAGGTGGTGGTGTGTTTTTACCTCGATATTCTGCACGAGCAGCGCGATATGAGAGAACTCGGTCACGTTGCCGGAGGCCTCCAGGACCTGAGACACCGCTTGACTCCACTGACTGAAGCCGTACAGAGGGTCCTGCAGTACCTGCCGAAGAGTCGCTTCGCTCTCTGAGGACAACCTGAAAGATCTGCCTTTCAAACTGCCACGGAAAACACAAAAACAGCTCTTCAAAACAACAGACGAGTGCTTACAAGGATTAGAACAGATGTCTGTCACAAAATGAGTAAACAAATGCGTCAAAACCCTGTGTGTAATGCACTAATTGTTTGAAGCGCTTACATTAGCACTCTCTGAGGACTGGATACACATTGTTTATGGCTGACTGGGTTTTGTGACTAACATCACACTGACTGCAACACAATAGAGGAGGTAAAACCAGCTCGTGACAAGCGTCCCATTGTGTCTGTGGTGATGGAATGTTTACAAACTTCAGAATTAATAGCTAGTGACTGATAAAATATCCATCAAAGTGTCTCTGCTTGCGTCAGGCTCCCTTCGGGCGTGTGTGTGGTTGTGTGTGTGCACGTTTGTGGGTGTGTGTGGGGTTGTGAGGGTGTGTGTGTGCACGTGGGGTTGTAAGTATGTGTGTGTGGTTGGGTGTGTGTGGTTTTGGGGTGTGTGAGTGGTTGTGTTTGTGTGAGTGGTTGTGTTTGTGTGTTTGTTTGGTTGTGTGTTTGCATGTGTGGTTGTGGGTTTGCATGTGCGGTTGTGTTTGTGCGTGTGTGGTTGTGGGGGTGTTTGTGAGTATGTGGTTTTGGGGGTATGTGTGTGCGAGTGTGTGGTTGTGCGAGTTTGTGGTTGTGTTTGTGTGTGTGGTTGAGTTTGTGGTTGTGTTTGTG
>JAZGTI010014812.1:0-13838 GCA_036877585.1 Botia kubotai
CCACACAAACTTCTGTGGATGTCCTTCAGTGAAAGTAAGAAGACATTTCAGATTGTCAGGATAACAAGCATTTGCCACAGGCATCACGTCTGAGAGCAGTAAACTGGTTTTACCTCTTTTGTTTAGCTCATAAGAGATAAGGGAAAAGCTCCCTCTAAGAAAACCAAATCTGTAACCAGTAACAAAACAAACAGACAGACAGACAGACAGACAGAGACAGGGCTCGTTCTTAAGTTACCAAAAGCCCAAGTTTTGGACATCAACTGAGTAAGCCAACAGGAGTTTTGTCTGTCCTACCTGTATTTGATGCACAGCAGAGAACATAAGCTGTTCATCCCTGCAAAGAACAGGGGATTTTAAGAGTGGAAGGAGACTGAAGGATCCACATGCTGCCGTTGAGCAAACGAGTGAGGGAGAAGTGTGTGTGTGTGTGTGTGTGAGAGAGAGAGAGAGAGAAAGAGAGGGGTGGAGAGAGGGTTGGTCCTGACGTATCACATACACAGGGCTTTACACAAGCGCTAGAGCTGCTGGGTCAGACGTGAACAGTCCACTGATCTCAAATCAGTCCAGAACTGATCTGATAAACCATAGACACCTGCTGCCTTTCCCTCTGGACACACACACACACACACCCCTCCAGCTGGACACTCCTTTGTGTTCAACTCCTCCATTCTTTTCTTTAACTTCTCTTCATTCTAACTACAATAAAAAAGTACAAAAAAACTAACAAGCTTTAAACAAAGATTAAATATTTAAAGGGACAATTCACTAAAAACAGACAATTCTGTTATCACGTGCTTATAGCAGCATGTCATTTCAAACCTGTATGACCTTTATGAAAAATAAAATGAGATTACACACAATTCCTTTTTGTATCATGAAAGCAGATGGTTACAGCGAATGTTAGGCTCCAAAAATGACAAAAAAGCAACATCAAAAATCATTAAAGTTTGTCCATCCAGGTTGTGCAAAATATTCCCACTGTTCTGAAGCCATACAGAAACCTTTTAAATGACTTTTGGCAAATATACAGTTAAACTTCAGTTTGTTTATTAGACAGTTATCACTTTTTGTCCTTTTGTAAGCTTGAGAGCCCGTGGTCACTGTTATTTCAATTTCTTCTTTTTATTCTCACAGAAGTCATACAGGTTTTGAAACGACATGAGGCAAGTAAATCAAGTAAATCACAACACAATTTTCAATTCAACTATTCCTTTTAAGCCCGACATAAATTACAACATAAAAACTGTCTGCTGTGAATAATCTTCAGACAGGCTGTCAGAGAAACCCTCCCTACAGGCACTGTGAAATTTCATGCTTAACAGGTCTGACCTGTGTAACAAAAGCAGGCCGGGGGAAGCAGGAAATTCTTCAGGTAATTAGCACACAGACTTTAACCAGTCAAACTGGACATTGTGCTGGAGACATTTATTGTGTGGCTTTGAATGAATAATCACGTGGGTTTAACACAATGCTAAAGTCATTAAATGGATCTGAAGTGAATTATGTATAACATGTTTCAGTCTGCTGCTACGTGGCAGTGATTAAGTTAATGGCTTTGTGTCTTCTGTGGACACAGCTAACCCACCCTGCTGTCTACTGCCTACATAGACATCATCATCATCCTATAGAAGCATTCTAATGTTTATGGAAGCCATACAGAAATCTGATATATGACAATGCATGTAAAATACATATATATACTCATGTATTACATTTATCAACATATATAATTGTAATATGTGAAATATATTGTGACATATTTATATATTACAAAATATTACAAAACGATCTGATTTGTATGTGACACCTTAAAATGAAAGGGATCATTCAGCCAGCAGTGAAAATTATGTTGTAATTTGCTCACCCTTTAAAAATATTTCAAAACTAAATGGCTTTTTTTTGTTGCTAAGGAACACAAAGGAAGATATTTTAAAGTTAATTGTAACCAAACAACAGTGGCACCTATTGACTTCCATTACATGGACACAAAACCACTGAGACATTTCTCAAAATATCTTCTTTTGTGTTTTACAAAAGATAAAAGTCCTATAGATTTGGAATGACGTGAGGGAAATATTTTCATTTCCGGGTGAATTATCTCTTTAATTTACCAAGTCATACTTCAAGAATGCATACATTATGAATATCAAATCGCACATAGTCCAATTACAAATACATATGTATATATATTTATGTATATAAACCATTATAATTATATACAGTATAAATGGTCATATATATATATATATATATAAATGTATATATTCTTGTATATCATATTGGATATATTTTTTAACTAAGCTTGCTACAATGCATTGTGGGATTGCTATCTCTGTGAAGGATATTTGCGATGACACCAATAATTTTGGCCAAAAGAAGGAATCGTAATTTTGTGTAACTGTGCACCCTATGGACTTTCCATCTGGACAGTCTCAACAGTTCCTTTAAATGTCTAGGCAGACAGGCTAGAATTTAGCACAGAGGTTGTTTCTGTGTGCCTCAATGAAGTCAATCAAACTGAGATTTTTGCGAACACCTCCCATCTCTTTCATGGCACCAAACAAACAGGGAGGTTAAAAAAGAATAGACAGAGAATAAGGCATTATAAAGAAGAGGAAATGCTTAAAAACTGAAGATCTTAAGGTGGCAAAGACAGTGTGAGAGAGATAAAGTGTGAGGGATAAATGATTATTTCATCTAGATTGTTTCCATGAGACCGTCACAGGAAGTGTCACATCCTAGTTAATGTTTCCAGGTGGACTTTAGACATGCAATCCAAGCCCCTGCCCCCAACACACACACACACACGCACACAAACACACACACACACACACACACACACACACACACACACATACATTTACTTAAATCTACATGGGGACATTCTGTACCATAAACACATTATGTTTCCACATATACACTCTGGTGTGAACATATGGTGCATACATAACAAGAGACGCACGTAAATTCATGCACATATACATAAAAGCACAAAAGCACAGAGCGAGCCAAAGACACACACACACACACACACAGATTGTGTGGTGAGGCAGAAGGTAAAGATATCTGATCTGACATAGACTGAGACATTAGTGTGTACCGCTGAGGCTAATCTTAGTCTGTTGAGCAGATTAGACCTAAAGACCCTTACACACGCACGCACAAGCGCACACACACACAGTCGTTTGGTTAATGGCTGATTGTTATAGCTGAAGTCTAATACCCAGCAGACTTCCCAATGGATTTCCCAGCATCCTCTGCACCCAACTACACCATAATTAACGTCAAACAGTAGTTATTGCTTGTTGTTCTATTTACTAGTTGGATACTAGTGACTAGTGATGTATGCACATTTTTCTGTTTTCCCACTTTGTGAGTGGTGTCAAACAGTAGAGGGTTGTTCAGAGGTCACTTTTATCAGAACCTCCTGCTGCTGCATAACCTCTGAGTTTCAGAGGAGGGAGCAGATGGCCGATTCGGACCCAGGGCGGAGTGCCCAGACCTCGGAAGAGAGCACAGGCACTTTTCAGAGCCAGGGCTGTTTGCTAATCTGAGCTAGGTGATTGTGTGATCAGGGACCCCAGAGAGACTTTCTCAGCTGGCCACTGGAAAGGAGACAAGACCCAGAGTGTGTGGTGTGTGGTGAGCACACACCACACATTCGCGTATGTGGTTTATGGGCACTCTCCATACGGCAATGATTTTGATACTGAGCTAATCAAATTTTCTATCCCCTTCCACTTATCCCACCCCTAAACCTCACAGAAAACTTTTTTATTAAAAAAGACCATTTAGTATATTTTAGGGCATTTGGTTTGTAAGTTAACACAATAAGTGTCCTCGTAAACCATATTAAGGTCTTTATACACGTCATTATACACATTTGTCATTTGTGTCTTCGTAAAGCACAAATAAAACACAAAAGCACAAATAAAAAAATACTATATGGCTGCATTTGTACAAATATAAGACCAAACAGATACACCTGGCTATACACAGAGATATATATATCTTATTAAGAGACCCCGTCTCAGGTGTGTCCATGGCAACAGGGCCTCGGTAACCACTTCTGTGGCACCCCATCGCTTCAGCTATGTCCTAAGGGAACACTAAAGCCTCTATCTATCTTACTTATTGTCACCAGAGACACATCACACACACTTTACACATGCTCAACCCACACCATTCTAACTGGCTTTCATTCCAACCTATTGGGGCCCAAGGGACACCAGGGGCCCCAGTGTGATAAACCACCAACTACAGGATTCAAATTGACACAAACACACACAGCTGCCAAACTCTAAAGCAATAAAACAGATGAAGTGTTTAAGAGCATCACATCAGGGTAAGACCGTTTGTCTGTAAGACCTGGATTCAATCACAGAATCTCTCATGCATTTATCAAAGTGTCACTCAGGAAATCAGTGATTCATCCAGAGTCGACGTGAGTCATTCTGTCAGTTTGTCAGCGATTCATTGAGTCAGAAAGCAAGTGAATCTGTCAATGTGGATCAGTGTCTCACCTCCAGTAGACAAGGACGGCCAGCAGAAGAATAAGGCAGAGGAAAGTGAGGGCAGACACCACCACCAGAGGTATAATCCACTCCATCCTGCCTGAGGCTGGCACCGGGTGCATACTGGAGACTATGGTGCGCTCTGAAACACAAACATACATGCATTACCATAAACACAGCACAGGTATAGCAAACAAAGGCTGGCTTTCTAAATCAAGTGAGCTGCCTACCTAGTAGTTTTTCACATCATAGGCACAATCAAATTCAATTATATAAAATTAAAACATTTTTTCACATTTAGTTAATATTGACTTCTTGATTTATCAGCATAACAGGTTTGTTTCACTATAATAATGAGGACATCTCATAAACTTCTGTTAATATTAGGTCACCATGTATACCTAACCTTTGCACAAACCTGTTGACATTATAAGATTTTGGCTGATTTTTAAGGGCCACCTAAAATGTTCTTACAAGTTGTTTTTTTGACATATTTTACTATATTAATCAGGACAATTGTAAACATTTGGCTCTCACAAGTATAGCTAAACCAGTACAGACATACAAACAAAACACATGTTGGCATATGTTGTTTATGAGGACTCTTCATAGACATAATGGTTTTTACACTGTACAAACTGTATTTTCTATATCCTAACCCTATGTCTAAACATGACCCTCACAGAAAATTTTTGTCATTTTTAATTAACAAGAAAATCACAATTTAGTATGTTTTTTAAGTTTACTTTATGAAGACAGAAGAAATGTCCCCATAAACCATGTTTACATTGTTATACACGTCATTATACACAAGTGTTCTTGTAAACCACACATTTAAATACACATGCATTAACATACGCACGCAAAAACACACACGCACACAAACAAATACACACATAACATACCACAATCCCAAACTGTAGAGTCAATCTGGCAGTAGTAACCACAGACTCAGACCACAATCATATGAACAGAAATAAAAACCCAAAGCTGCCCCCCCGGTGGTCTGGGGGAGCATGTTGCTAACCGCTGCATGCTGCTATCCTAACGTGCTACTGCCTGCACACTCCCTGCCTTACCACATCCAGAAACAGACTCAGTCACGCAACGAACGGACACAAACTCTGGACCTTGCAGGCAAGTGCGCACACACTCACACACACACACACACATACTGGATGAACATAACTCAAGTGCCAGAGAGCTAAATATGGAGTTTTCTCTCTCTCCTTTTTTTTTAACTCCCTGCAGCTGAAAATGTTTTCTGCTCTCATCCTCTCTGGACTAGAAAAGTAGGCCAAGCCTCTGCCTCCAAAACAAATAGATGTGTCGAATCATAAGATAGAAGGATGAGGAAGGAGGGGAGAGGAGGATGAGACAAAAAGGAGCTGAGGAACGCAGAATAAAGGACAACAAACGACAGAGATGAAACCAGAAGCTCACAGGGGACCCATACACGGGGCCACAGAGGAACAGAACGCATGGTGAGAAGACAAAAGCATTACAACGAAACTATTTTACATTTTCTGAAGAATATGTGAGTGCTGCTTGCCCGTGAAAAACTCTTGGCCATGATGCTAGAATGTTCTAAAAAAGTTGCTTATTAACCTTGTTCATGAGGTAAATTTATGGGATTTTGCTGCATTTTTATTTTCTCCCAAGTAAAATTCATACAGAAAGTTTCACTTTGAAAAGTACAAGTAAACGCAACAGTGTTGCCTGCACTCATTTAAAAGGAAACCTCTGTATGTAGGACATTTACAGTGTTCCTGCAGTATGCTTTAAAATGGCTGTTACGTATTACAGCTTTTTTTATTTAAGCATTTAATTTAACCATAACATTCTTTTTAAATCATTTTAATTATTAAAATATAGAATAATTTGCTGAATTTGGGTAAATTAGCTGTGAGTTTAGCTGAAAGATGAGTGATTTTTATCCACCACTAACCAAAGACAGTGTAATGGGAATGGAGACTGTAGAACAAGTTTGTCTCTAACCTGTATGTATAGAGAAAGGTGGCAGGTGGCCTCTGTCTTCTCTGTTGGGTTTGCTGGTCTGAGCCGTGTTGTCTGGGGTCTCTATTACTGCTGTGACATTATCATCATCCTCCGGCTCTCTGGTGGGCAGCTCCTGTGTGTTCTCATCTCCGATGTTCTCTATGCGGTCCTCCAGGACACTTGATGGCGCCGTGCTGTTTTCCGCTTTCCTGCTTCCTCCTTTCTCTTTTGCCGTTGAATCTGGTGCTGCTGTGGGCGGATCTTTTGCCACTGAGCTGTTTACCTGCTTTTCAACAGCATCAGGATCTCCACTGGTTTTAGCTTCCACACTTTTCTCTTGTTCCTCCTCTTCTTCTTCTTCCTCTCCATTTTTCTCTCCATCCTCATCTTCACCCTTGCCTCCCTTCTCTCCTCCGTTGTCGGATCCATCGGTCTCAGCAGCTGTGGTAGCATCTGCTTCCAAGGCCGGAGAAGAAGTTGCTTCGGTGGTTGTCACAACAGACTTGGCTGGAGTCTGACGTGCAGAGGTGGCCGTTGGAGTGGAGGGTGGGGGTCTGGTGGGCCAAACAGAGCTGGGGAAGGAGGAGATGACCCCTCCGCTGAACCCCAAACCTGCTAGGAGTGTGCTGGTTACAACAGATGCTACGGTCGCCTGGCTGCCGCTGGAAGATGGGCCAATCCCAGTCGCCATTGAAACAAAAGAGAAGGGAAGACCAGAGGAGGTCCAGGTGGAAGAGCCGGAGCTGATTGGTGCCATGTCTGCTGAGGATGCTGGGGAGACAGTTGGCTGGAGACAGACACAAAGATCAAATGTCAGTTTGAGAAAATCTTACAAAAATATTAACACTTTATTTGCCTCTGTATTGATTCCAAAAGATAAAAACTGCAAATAATGTAAAAAGTGTTTGTTCATTTTACAAGTGTAACTCCAGATCTGTCATGTTGTAATAGAAGAATGAATAACTACTACAATTTCTTAATGTAACAACACTTTTTATAGTATGTCATTTGTGTATTCCATGCATAATGAAAACTTGCATACTATGCAGAGTATACAAACTAAACATCCCAAAAATAGTACAAGTAGTATGGTAGTATGCTATTAAGAACACATCCAGGGTTTTGTTTACAGGTGACGTTTGGACTTCAATTTAATGTCGGTCTTGACCTTTAAGGCAAACAGTGCTGCCACCTGCTGGACAGAGGTAAACTTACCATTCCAGTTTTGACTATTCTTGTACCCTCAAATATCCTAGTTGTGTTGGCTATAACAAAACAAAAAACAAATGTTAATGAGAGGGATCACTGAGAACAACTAGAAATAACTTTAATAAGCAACTTTAATGAGCAACTTTGCATGTGTACCTCTGAGGAGCATGCTTTGGCTGAAGTCACTACGCTTGTCGTTCAAACACACTGCCTGTACACGGAACAGGTACAACACATCTGATGACACAGGTTTGATGACAGCCTCCTGAAACACACACGGTAAACACACACGCTTCAGAATACAAACAGGAAGCACAGAAACAGGCCTCCAAGAGTACAGTCTTGAGTCAAGGCACAAAAGCAGAACAGTACACACACACACGCAGAAGTGTGACCTCTCCTGACAGAGGTCTGGAGGATGAAGGTGAACAACTTGTTCTTCTTTCCTTCATTGACAGCAGCGCTCTTTCCTCAAGTCATTAGCATTAAAAACAGACACTCTCACTCACTCGCTGTCACATAACGTTCATTACCACCTAAAGCACCTCTGAGGTGATCAGCTGGGACAGACAGACACTGGAACTCAGTGTGAAGCACTGCTTCATTTAAAAAGGCTGTTTTTATAACCTACACTTACAGATTTGAGCTATAAATAGAGCAACACCATCTGGATTTTTTTTATATTACTGGAGATAATTAATTAGAAATTTTTGTGGAGAAATCTTAGAATTTGTGCTTATTTAACAATCTTAATACTTAATTTTAAAATGTATGACTTCATTGTAATGTAGTGTGTAGAGCAAGGCAATTAATTAGATTATTAACTCCTCCAAGACAATAGACTGACTTTTTGGTGTTAGATCAGTCATTGCAAGGACAATAAACAGATTCTCTGCACTACTTTTTTTTACATTTTCTCACTCATTCTCTGGAAAAGTCTGCAGAATGGATGTAAATATGGTAAAATGGGTTAAAAAGATCCTTACTGACAACTGAATATAAACTATTATAAATGATCAGAATATTGTAACGCTAAAATAAATAATAATTAAACATAGGGGGTGGCACATGTATAAAATAGGCCACAGATTCTGTTAGTTACATCCGTACACACACAACAAATGTACTTCAACAGTCAGGCATGACTGAATTGAACAACTTTCCCTTCATCAGGGCCTGTTTGAACCTCTCGGCTGTTTCAAGCCTACGCAAGCAGGCTCATTTCCTCTGTGAGAAATGAAGATTCAATACAATTGTAAGTGTATGAGCAATAGCCATTATCATAACTCACTTCCCCTCCACAGGGTCCACTGAACAGGGTTGAGGCATTTGTAAATCTTGTGCTAAGTAAATGGCGGCAGTTCCTATCCACGCCAACACCTTCTGATTTATGCAAGTTCAGCTGTATTTCATTCCGTAAAGGATTCCCACTCAAATATTACTTTAAGTGTTGGCTTATTATAAATGAAAGTATGTAAAACTTCCTAGTTTCTCAGTAGTTTCTCTATTGATTTAAGAGGCACTTTCTTTAAAAATCAAGTCAGGGTCTAATGTGCCCCACGTAGCAGCATCTTGGGACAAAAGCCGGAATAAAATTGAAAATAAAGAGCTTAAAAGAGGAGAAACAGAGAAAGAGAATTTGATTTGGGGTGGAAATGGGATGTGATTGTTATAACATCGCGCTCAGGAACGTTCGGGAACCGAGCGAACAAAATGAGTTTCTGTTTCTCGCCCCTTTGTCGCCTCACAACCCCCCACGGATGAGAGAATCAGAAATCCCAGCCATTTCACACCCCACAGTGTGTCTGATAGAAAGTCAAAAAAATGATACTAAAATACATCTTGAGCGCTTAAACAGTTTTTGTGCATTAGTATTTTCAAATGGCGGGCTCCAAGGTCAGAGTCTACTGCTGCGGCCCCCTGCTGACGACCTAAAATGCGGTCTTTATCCAGTCGCATTCACTACGCATCTACACACATGAATCTTTGGGCTTGAGCAGACGAGCGATTACAGGATATTATTGATGATCTGTGGGTTTACAGGCTGTAGGTTTAATATCAATATCCTTATATTCCAGAGGCAGTTGCACACACACTCACAGTCTGTTTCTCAAGAAACATGCAGTTCACTCAAATGCGAAACGTCTTGTTGCTTCAAGGCAACATGCAATTGTAATCAATCCTATTTACTTTCTTAATAAATATCCCCGGTCTCATGTGTATGATTCATCAGTGTATGTTATTCTAAAGAAAAAGGCTGTTTTCATAACCTTTATCGAAATGTAATAACTCATTTCACCTTGAAATTGATTTTTCTTTTCTGCTGATGTAATCAAGGACACACGGGTGGGGAATACATGAACAAAAAACATCATAGTCTTACATACAAACAAATATCTTATTTGTTGTGGGACTCTGTGGTAAGGCTGACCACCACACACACACACACACATGCTGAAAACGCACTGTGCAACTCCTCACCAGTTTCTGATCGCTGCCTTTGACGTACGTCTCCTCATATGACTCGTCGTTTCTGGTCCAGCTGTAGGAAATGAGGTAGCTGATAATTGGCGGGTCATAGGTGATTTCTGGACGAGACCATCGTACCACTAGCGCCGTCTTGTTCACGTGCTGGACGTTCATGTTGATCGGGGCACTGCTGCATGCTGCATTAAAGAGCAAGAAATTGCATGTTTACCTCTTTGCCACCATTCTAACCTTGAGCTCCATCTGCGCCCTTAGATTCCACATCCACTAGATGGCTCAGTTAGACTGCTGACTACATTTATTTTGAATTTATGTGTCCTGAATTGTGTCATGCCCTCTGCAAACACCAGCAGCATCCAAGTTGCTGTTAATCTCCCCAGCAGAAGGTGTTTAATCACCAAACGTGCCACAGTTTTGGGCTGCTGACAACATGCGTAGGGGTGAGCTTCTATTTGCAGAGAAATGCGACAGAAAGCCTTAAATTTCTTTCGGTTTTGTCTACCTAAAATGCTCGCGCACATTTGCAACAGAGCACGCACACCCACACGCACACAAATGCTCCCTCCTACAGCCACAGGGGAGCCATTACATCCAAAACAATGCTAATTAAACTAATCCTAGCATCACTCCTCTCACCGAAGCTTCCATTAGCGCTAATCATGAGAGAAGTAATAGTGACTGCAGCCGTATTCATAGAGCATGAAGTGTAAAGTAATGTCTACCCTGACTTTCATGCAGGTAGCATGCACTGATGATTATAGCACACATGCACGACCGTGACCTTTAAGGACTGGTGCTCGTCCTTTAAATAAAACCACATAGTTATTCCGACAGGCTTCTCTAGTTAGAGTTTATAAGTTTGGGAAAATTATGTAAAAAAATGTCCTATATCCCAATTGGCATACTATCCATTATAAATAGCATGCAAAAGCACAATTAGTGTAACTAAACTTATAGCACGCTGAAAATAAGGTGCCCAGCTGGTGTACTGTTTCTGGTGGCTTTTTGAAGCATGCAAGTTTTTCTCTTTTTTCTTTTTATGCTAATATTACCCACAATCCCTTCTGCAATGGAAGAGGAGCTTGTGAAGGTTCTGTTTTTACTTTATCTGTCGCAGAAAACAGCAGATATTTGTGAAATGGATGCAGCAGTTTTTAAATGTATGAACAAAAGGTAATAATGAATCGTAAGGCAATAGGCTTGTGACATCAAGAGCCAGTTTTGTAATGTGGTAGTATGTCCCATTACATGTGCACTATCCTACTACTACACTTGCGTAAAAGTATGTTTTTTACTATTGTCAGTGGTTACATGGTTATTGCACAGTACATGGAAAGCAGAAATGTTAGTGTATGGAATCCCTATACGCATGTACATATATATGCAATGTAATGCATGTACATATATTCAATGTTCAATTAACTAAATTTATTTATATAGTATACGGTCTATAGACTGTATACTATGTATTTGAATATAATATATCTAGTCAAAAGGAAATGGTTTAGGTAAGCAGCATACATTCTTTATTTCTAACTTAAGAAGTTAACAAGAATGTAAATTAACTATGAGTCACTGTGCACCAACTCTGCATGACGTGAAGGTCAGTAGACTAAACACAGTTGATTTTACCAATTTACTTAATTTTACTTAATTTACCAAGAGTGCTACTGTAGCTAGAATACAGTTGTGTATAAAGCGCTAGAGTGATTATATTCCATGCCTACACTGAAGGATTATCTTGGGAACACTATTTAATTCAAGTACCATTAGAACATAACAAGCTTTTACTCAAATGCTTTTACTCATAATTTCATTTAGATCTTCAGAGTACAAGGTTTTTTGCAGGCCCTTCTGTTTTTGTTTACTAAGTTTACAAGCCAATCAGATTTGTCCCAGCTTAACTTTTACAGCCATATTAAATTCAGTGTGAACTGCATTTATACACAAACATGGTTTTGACCTAAAGCAATACATTTTATTTGGCATTACTGAAGAGGACGAATTGACTCAAATGTAAACAGTCAATACTGGCTGCAAAATTAAAGTTTATTGATCTCAGGTAGAAAGTCTGATTTTAACATCTGGTGTGATCTAGCCGCAGCCAGAACATTGAGACTGTGGTTAAATGCATTGGTTTGCGCAGTTTGTGCATTAGTTACTTAATGAGACCCGTGTATCATTACCAGAACTGTCTGCAAAACAGGTCATTTACAAAGATCTACACAATCTTCACTTCTTGCACATTGCATTTTTAGGCTAATTTGATCATGCTTGGAGATACCAATAAAAGTGTAGGGCTCTTAGCTCCATTTAATACATTTGACTGGATTTCAATCTGTTCTGTAGAGGTCCACAGTTTTCTTCCCTCAAAATCAGCACAGAAAAAACACAACAAAACAAAATGAAACAAAACAAAATGAAACAAAACAAAAACGCTGCAGGTTCCATCTGGGCTCGATCAAAAATGTTCTGAAGCCATTTAACTGTGCAGAAATACACCACAAGCCAACAGCACTCACAAACACGGTCACACAGTTCACTGTGAGAGCGCATGGGTCTCTGATGACATGCACAGAACAGAACATTTAATAAAAAGGCCATCTTTGGCCCTCCGGCTTGTTGACCATGGAGAGGGAGATTAATGGGGGATATAGCAGGAAAGGAGAAAAGGTGAGAGCAGAAGTCAAATTAGAGAGAGAAAGTGCAAACACTCTGTTAACCTTGAACGGCCATTTTGAGCTGTCTGACACATATGACCAGTTTAAAGGGAAAGCTCACCAAAAATAAATAATTCATGTCCTTATTTACTCCATACTTGCTCTTATGTCCTTCCAAACCCATATGCGGTTATATATGCAGTGTTTCCTGGAGCTCAGTTGGAAGAGCATTGCGTTAGCTGCGCAAAGGTTGTGAGTTCGCTTGAGTTCGCTTTCCAGGGGAACACACGTACTGATAAAATGTATAACCTGAACATACTGTAAGTCGCTTTGGATAAAAGCGTCTGCCAAATGCATAAATTTAAATGTATATTTTCTAAAAAAAAAATTAATCTAAAAAAACAGAATTTTAAATTTTAGCTGAACTTTTTACAACTATGCTAACATGCTAGTAGTACATGTAGCACGTTCTTGAAATGATTAAGGGTTTTAAAAAACATTAAATTGATGCATTTCTGGGTGGATGCATGTACAGGTGGTGATTTGTTAAGCATAGAAGTCTGTACTGTATTTTAACAGCTGATAAAACTGATTCTGATGTTTCACCTATTGTGAGGAAAAGTTCAGCTATCATCCAGCCCGTTTTGAATTAATCGAAGCTGACAAAAAGTTCATCTTAAGCCTGCGGGCACCACTGATATGCTTCTGTTTTCAGTCTCTGTCACACTGTAACTCCATCCTTTCATCCCTTATTCCTTTACTCTATCCTTTTTGTTCTCTTTTCATTCCACGACGACAGCGCACAGCATCCACAATCGATTTTGCACGGCGCTAAAATGAAACGCATAACCAGGCAGTGATAAGCGAGGATACTGTGCGTCTCTCCCTTCAAATAATTCCATTTCTGATTTGGAAATTAGTGGCCATTTGTGAGTTCCAATACAACTCCTGTGTTCCAAACTATCTG